>ARYC01002114.1:0-68870 GCA_000711775.1 Oxytricha trifallax
ATTCATAGACTCCATCTTGCTTCCTCTTTCTAGAAATGTTAATGAAATTTAAAATTATGGATTCCATTCTAAGTTTATTAAAATCTTACTACTAAAAAGGGAGAAACTACTGGAGGTCAACCTTAAAAAAAGGTATACGGAGAAGCATTGAAAAACTTACTCCAAGTTTCACAGATTGATTTCCATTTTTATCAAACTTTCTCCATTAAATTGCTCCTAATAATGTTTAATTATTTTAGGAGGTCTTTCAAATTAAGTTCAAACTTTGTTAGGAGTTAAATTTTAAGGTTAAAACTTAATTAGGAGCATATTAGATTTATAAATGTTTAATAACTTTACCTCCAAATTAAGTTCAAACTTGATTTGGAGGAACTCCTAGAGAAACAAAACTTCATTAAGGAGTATTTTAATTTACTAAAATGTATAAAATTCTCATAAAATATGTCAACTTACAGTATTTTATGGTTAGTTAATTTTTTTACCTCCCAGCAAAGAATCTACCAGAGTGTCTTTATACTCTACTACTATAGTTTATCTAGGTAGATTTTATCATTATTATAATAAAATATATCAGAAAACTAAAATGAGAGCTAACCTTTTGAGAAGAGCGCATTACTTGGATCATGTCAATAAAAGTTATCATTCCAGCAACCAAGAAAAGTAGAGACCAGAGACGCTTGTACTCAATGGGAGCCTACTTATGACAACTTTGACCAGTCTAGCTTTGTGATTATAATATAAATTAAGTAGGAGGTTATCATAGAAGCTGTGAAAATTGAGAAGGAGGTTAAACAACCCTCCATAGAGCATTGATAAATTCCAGCCAAAGTTTACTATTAATGCAAAGAATGCATTAACGTTTTCCCTTACAAGTCAACTTATAAGAGACACTTGAGAGATATACACAACGATAAGCCAAGGTTATATCTCAAGCATTAAAAAAAAGATGGGAAGTATGTCTGCGAGTTCTGTGAGAAGCCATATTCTCATACTAGAGACCACAAAGTGCACCTAAAGAAAAAGAACAATCAAAGTTTTGTCTTTATTCATGAACCCACAAGGAATAGATTCCTCTAAAAGAGAAGATCAAGAAACCCAATCGAGTCTCTTAAGTTGAAGTCTAGAAGTAAATTAAAATGAAGAAAGCAGTCAAGAACTTTCCAGTCTCTGAGATCAATAAAATCATGGTTAAAATAGAGGCAATGAAAATTCCAATATTAAAAATTATTGAATTAGATTCTTGCCTAGAAAGCTACCTCACTCTTGAAGAAAAATAGAAAAGAGACTCATTACAGATGAATAATATGCTTACAAGATATATCCTTTCAATTACTTCCTTGCTGATGACAAGTTCCAAATGGAATTTGCTAATGAATATTATGCTCTTTAAAAGGCAAAGTTAAATGAGTGTAGGCATATCATCTAGCTTGATGCTATTTTACTTGGTAAAGATTATGTAGCCTTCAGGCTTCCTTTACTTGAAATGACTTACAGAGAATTCTTATCTGACAATAGATGTCAGAGATAAATTGGCTAGATAGTATAGCAGATAGTTGATGGGATTGAAGAGCTTCACAAGCTAGGTTATGTTCATAGAGACTTAAAGCCAGAGAACATCATGATAAACTTTCAGCCTCTTAGAGTTTATATTATTGACTTCAACAGAGCTCAAAGAGTGCAAGCCTCTGCATAAGGAAATGTATACGGCACTCCTGGATATTTCCCAGAGAGAGAGGATTGGAGAGATGGAGACACTTAATGGGATATCTGGGCTCTAGCAGTAATAATAATAGAGAGCGACATGCCAAGAAACGATTACTTTAGCTGCAGGGGTGAGAGAGATTCTAAGCAGAGAATCAAACAATATCTCGATAAAAATGAATAAATGGAGGTCTCAGAGAACTTGCATACTCAACTATTATCAAGCCAAGCTAAGAGAATTAACAAACAATAGAAACAATCAAACATCAACTAAGAAAGATAAAATTCAGAGAACTGCCACATGACTCTAAGCTTATGTTTGTGTGAAATATTTTAAAAACTCGCTTATTATACTCACTTAAATTACTAATATTTAAACATTAAACCCCTACATAAACCCTATTAAAACCCTAATAAAGTGTGCACTAATAGTCTACTTTTATCAATCAAAAACTCAATCAAACTACTGAAAGGGTTTTGGGGTTTTGATTGAGAGATACTCCTATGAAATCAACCCCCAAAATTTAGTAATATGATGTGATGTAGAAAACATTATATATAAATTATTTTATTGAAATATTAAAATAGAAGCAAAATTCTGGTTTTGGGGTTGAATAGAAATTTGTATCACACAGAGATATTATAAGAAAGAAGTCCACAGGAAATAGTTCTAAATTAAAAAATATAAATATGTAGGTGAGAAGTTAACTGCCCTCAACTTTCAAGTTTATATTATTTGGATATAATTAGTACATAAGAAAATATTAAGCACAATCTCAATCATTTTAGCCATACAACAAATTTTCAATTTTAGTCGTTTATATTCCTACCATATCTCATTTTTAATTAAAATTAAATAAACTAAATGTCTTAATAAACAATTTAATCTTATTTTCATGCAAAAATTTTATTTTTATCAAGATATAAAAGGCATTGAATGTTTAATTTGAATAATTATTTCATAATAGAAGATTAAGAATAGAGAAATTTTAAGTAATAAAGTTTAATAATTTTTGGAGTAGGAAACTACCGTTTGAGGGGGAAAATACCTTTTTGAGACTGGAATTTTCCTCCCCTTGGGTAAATTTAGCGTATTATGGCAGGAAACTACACCCCCAAAAATATATGATAACATTTTATATTTCTCCAGTTGAAAAAATGAAAAGTTTAAGAGATAAAAGAATTTCAGAGCACTTACTACTATCAGATGATTCATAAACCGATCGTTAATTCGTAAAGTAAAGTGTTTTAGGGCAGTAGGAATCATTCAGGATTTAACCCGAAGGAAATAAAAATTACCAGAGAAAACTTTAAAAATTAGTCGAATAGAGAATTAAATGTTCCAGTGAAGTAGAAATATCTGCAAGATAATATCTACTAGACAGGTTCATATCTACATTACGATAAAATTAATTAAATGTTTTAGAATATACACTATAATATCAAATTAGTAATTACTTTGTTGCTTTAGAAGACCACTATCTAAGTAGTAAATAAATATCTTTAAATATAATCATAATAGCAATCACTTATAAAGCTAGGTATCTAGCATTTGCTAAAGGAATTTGATATGATCCGCTTCCTTAAAAAAGCAAGAATTTTTAAATTAAATACTAATTATCATATATTTTTATAAATTGCTGATTCTCTTGGTCAAATCACATTGACTAAATTTTAAAGAGATCTCATTCCATATAAAATTTCTTTTTATCATAATTAACGAATATTAAATTCTTTTTTCAGTAGCCTATTTTTGTATAGAAATAATTTGCTTTTATTTAAGATCCATATTTAAACAATAATATTTTAACCACCAGAAGTTTTTACCAATTTTATATTAGTAGCGAATAATTTATTACAGAAGTAACATTTAAAAATAAAATTCAAATACACTAATGCGCTCTTCAACTATGCAATACTCTACAAATTTGATGAATCAAGCGAACCTCCCAAATCAAATTAAATAAATATTAATGTTCATATAAATCAAATATAAATCAAATTTCTCAATTATTTAGAGACTAGAAACATGCTGAATAAAATCAGAGATTATTTGAAAACTTGGTAAAGGAAAAAATATCAAATTTGGAAGTTAATAAATTATATAATTTGATATAAATTATCATTTCTACGAATTTAGTCAAAAACAGTTAAGAATATAAATTTAGCTTTGATTAATATACTTAGAATTTCTATATTCAATTATCTGTTTATATTTAAATTATTTGACTTTATTTGAATAGGAATATATAATAACTGAAAGTGATTAACCTCCTGTTAACTATAAACAATATAATAAAAAATTAGATTATTAACATTATTTAAACATGATATTCAAATTAATTAATAGAGCGAAAAAGTAAAGAATAAATCTAGTTTATAAATATTTTAAAATAAATTAAAAATATTCAAAGTAATTTTTAATAATTTTTTATAAATCCTCTAGCAAAGTTATTGGTAAATCATATAAAGAACTTATCTTATTTATAATATTATACAAATAATTATTTCATTTTCACCAATAAGAAAATAAGAGCTAAAACAACCAATCCAATTTCAGATTATATGACTAAAGACACTCCCGCCTTATTCAAAATAATCAAAGATAGAAAAGTAAAGTCTAAGTTAGAAAACTATAATGATTAGAATCATGTAAAATTAATTCTATGATAAACAATTTATTATAGAAGATTTCCTGAATTTTTACTGTTTATTAATTTCTTAATTAACTTTATTTCTAAAAATGTAATTTTAGATGACAGAAATTGTCATAAAAAACCTTAAATTTAAAGAAATCCAATAATTAAAATATTTCAAGGTAAATTAGATATAATTTGATTTTAATAGATTAAGTTCAAAATTCATAATCTACATTCATTTTTGTTTTCATTTATCGTCTAATTTAGACTACTAAAATTTAAGTTATATTTAACACGCTCGATATATACCGGAAAAATTTAACATAAAAATAATTGATATATTATTTAAGGATTATCAGTAAATTCAATAAACGACCTACAAACCTATGAGTAAGAAATTTTTGAAAAGATATTTTTTATGCAAAATAAATTAATCAAGTTATAGATTTTTCAAGCCGAGAGACTATTCTTTCTCACTTTACAATAAAAAGTGTTAAGCATTAATAATTTAATTCAAAATATAAATTTATATTTAAATAAATAAAATCATGACCCTACTCCGAAAAGTAGAGAGAAATCAAAAAAGAAGAGGCAAAATATTTTATATTTAATAAACTTGTGTATTACTTTATTGCATATACTTTAAATAGTTATTTATTTTTGAAATAATGATCACTTGAATAAAAGTTAAGATTGATGATACACAAAAAATATTCTGGAATTAATAAACAGAATGAGATTTACTTAAATTTATATTTTAGATAAAAATAGTAATTTTTATTTATAAAAGATTAAGTAAACTAAAATTATATTGACAAATTAATTCTTTTGCATTAAAATTGGAAAACAGTGATACCAAATTAATTTCTTTAAAATTCTTTTCTTATCTAATGTTTATCACTATCTCTCATAAGTTTTTTATAAATCAAATATTTAATTTTTTAAATAAATAAGCAGATTGATTATTATTCAAACATACAAAAAATAAAATATGCATTAAAGCTTTATCAAATGAACAATATTACCTCACATAAATTCAGCAAACTTAATTATTTCTATTATAGGTAGGCACCCTTTTTAAGATTTAATATTAAATTACTTAATTAACCATTATAAAGCATTCTTTCTTGGTAATTTTAAGATTATTAAACTATTTTACATATAGTGCTTTTACTTAAATGCTCATATCACAAAATTTTTTATGACTGAAGAAATTTAACCATTAAAAAATGCAGATAAGAAAAAGCTATTACCATAAATTTGTCTTTAAAAATTAATATAATTGTTATTAAAATTTAAATAATAGATGCTTATAGGATTATTATTGCTATTTTTTGCTGTAATGAAATTAATAATGGGGCTTTTGCCAGTCAGATATTATAATCTGATGGTTTTTCACACTTTGATTGTTTATGGATCCAGTTAATTTATTAAAGAAATGTTTTATGAATAACAAAAGTTTAAGAAAAAATATATTCATGTATTGATGTATTTTTAAAGGCAAAATATTCCAAGGTAAATTAAAAGTAGCAATTAAATATCTATTAATAAATTTTTCTTAATATCAAATTTATTTAGAGAAATAATATAATAGTTATTAGTTTAAATGTTTATTATTAATATTAAGATTAAATTTTATAACTTATTTGTATTTAAAATATTATTAACCTTGATAATTTGAGAATTAAATAATAATAGCATAAAACATCGATAATTTATTAATGTTTTATTAGACATATTTTATTATCAAACTTAAGCTTTTAAAAATAAGTACATTAAAGTCTTGTAAGTAAATCAAATATTAATGTTTACTTACAAATCAATAAATTAGTTTAATAAATCTATCAGGAATTATTCTTATAGTTGAAGTTAAACAAAAAAAATCTAATGAATTTTTTATGCCATAATTTCATAATTATAATTAATTAAATCATAATTTAAAATATTTTTATAGTCTTATTTCAATTAGTTAAAAAAATATCGGAGGGAAATTAAAGAAATCATAAATTAGCAAAAAATATATATATTTAACATACATTTTAAATTAATGAAACAAACTATTCATTTATAGGGTAGAGTACCTTAAGGGCCAGAATAATATTATTATTTCTCAAATTTTTCAAATAATCTAAAAAATCATTAAACATAAAAAACACCAAAAATAATTAAAAAAATTTATCCCTATGACTTTTCAAGTAAATTATAACAAAGATTTAATTGTAACTTTCACATTAAATCATTAAGAAAATAAAATCTTTAAAAAATTATAATTTTAATTGTTAATTTTCTTTTACTGTATTTTATATTGTTTAAAAAAAATAAATAGATTTTAATGTCTTAATTGACCCATTAAAATTATGGGAAACATTAATATAAATTTTTATTTATACGATTTAGTAAAATTAAATATGATTTAAATGTTATTATCAATGAAGATATTAATAAATAAATTCTGTAAAAATATTTATAGTAAAATAAATGAAATAAAGTAATTTTTATTTATTTATATTATAGGTTTTATGATCTCGATGATGTTATTATATAAAGACACTAATAAATGAGCACTTTAAATTTCTTGAAAAGTCATAGGGACAAACTTCATGAGTTTCTTTTGATGATTTTTAATGTTTTATCAATTTTTAGGAAAAAAAGACTTAATTCCTGCCTCATTTTAAGAAAACAAATGCCCCATTCATTTAATATAATGATTATGGATATTTGTTCTGACCGAGACCCCCCTCTCCCCCTCAGACAAGACCCCCCTCCCCTCTTCAACCGAGACTCCCTCACCTTTTCAACCGAGACTCCCTCCTCCCCCCTCAAACTGAGAATCCCCTTTTATTATAGTTTTTTTTTATGAATTTATTTTTTACTCAGAATAATTTTCTTGCCCTTCGGACAGATATTACTGTTAAAAATATATTTTGTTAAGTTGCACTATGCCCGTCGACTTTTGTTTTGAACATACTCCCATAGGGAAATATTTATAATAAGGTTTAATTTTGATTATCATGATTAATAATATGATTTAATTGATAGAGATAAATTTGAATTCAATATTTTTAATAACTTAAATCACTTACACTCTACTATATAGTAAAAATTAATATAAAAATGTTTCCTAATATTTTTAACTTTATTTAAATATAAAATTTTTATTATTATTACTTATTTAGTTAATTACTATTAAAATCATATTTTATACATATATATATTTAAATGGTAATCATAAACATAAAAAATTGTCTTTAATTTTTTAATAAACTAAGCTTAAGAAATAAGATTTTAATAGTAATTAACTAAATAAGTAATAATAATAAAAAATTTATATTTAAATGAAGTTAGAAATAATAGGAAACATTTTTATATTAATTTTTACTATATAACAGAGTGTAAGTGATGTAAGTTATTAAAAATATTGAATTCAAATTTATCTCTATCAATTAAATCATATTATTAATCATGATAATCAAAATTAAACCTTATTATAAATATTTCCCTATGGGAGTATGTTCAAAACAAAAGTCGACGGGCATAGTGCAACTTAACAAAATATATTTTTAACAGTAATATCTGTCCGAAGGGCAAGAAAATTATTCTGAGTAAAAAATAAATTCATAAAAAAAAACTATAATAAAAGGGGATTCTCAGTTTGAGGGGGGAGGAGAGGGGGGGCTGGGGGAGGGTAGGGGGGGCTGGGGGGATCTCGGTTGTAACAATTGTATTTTATATAATGATTAATAACTATTCATTTAATCCATTTGATTAATTAATATGAAGAAAATAAAGATAAACATTAATTTGATAATATATAAATAAACTATCCTAAAATTTATCTTTAACAAATGAAATTACATCTTCCTCATTTATATTTATTAGGTATCATATTTATTTAAATTTATTTTTCTTGAGTCTTTAAGTAAATATTAGATTAATAATTTAAAGTAAATCAAGAAAATAAGGAAAATTAATGATAAATTCATTGTTGAAATCTAAGTCAACGTTTGGCAATATTTAAAAAATAAAATTTAAAACATCACAAGAATTCTTTTTTTATTCATGAATTAAAAAATGACTCATTTATATTCTATATTTCACAAAGAATTAATGTTATTCAATTTAGGAATTAAAAAATTATGAAAAATAAGTGAAAAAATTTATTTTAAAATGGAAATTTAATCAGCTTAACAGAATACTTATTATAATAATCAAAATATGAATTATAAGAACGTTACTTAGTTAAACCACTCTTCTTAAGATAATCGGACATTTCCTTCTTGATTTCGTTGAATCTCTCTTCTGTTCAGTTCTGCTGCGAGTTGTCTGTCTTCTGCTACACCGGCTCTTTCTGGGTTGGATCTCTATAAAAAATAAAATTTAGATATGTTTTTTGTAACTTACAATTTTTGTGAGTGTAACCGCTCCATCAGCGTTGATCTCTAAAGGTTTCCATTTCCTAATTATTTATTTCATTTTAAATTATCGATTTCCTATTATAAATTGTAAATGTTAGACTACCATTTTATATAATAATTAGTTAATAGTTTGAGATAAATTAAGAAGCATTAATTTTTTACCATTCCAAGCAAAATTAATTTTGAACTAAATTTTATAAAATTGATTAAATATTTTATAGTTATAAAGATTAAATTAATCTATTTGTTAGATACCATAAATGATATTATATGTCTATTTTTGTAATTTAAAAAATCTAACCCACAAGCCTAATTAAATCTTTTTTTTTAAAAAAAAAGTCTCATCCTATATTAAAATTAAATTTTTAAAAAATGGTAAATTAAAACAGTAACAATAGCTTTTTGAATCTTGTAGGCAAACAAGTCAGAAACATCGATAAATTTGGGCATCCCATTTCATTGACCTACAAGAGAGATTCCACATTTAAGTCTACCTTTGGTGGAATAATGACGATTTTTTCGGTGTTATCTCTTCTTGCATTCTTTGCGATATTAATTTATTAAATTTTCATTATAGACTACTTATTTATATAGTTAAAGATTGTCATTAATCGAGAGCAGTATACAATCAACAATCACTAATTTATATAAATATTTTTTTTATTAAAAAATATAAATAAACTCAATTTTGAATACCAACTACTTTAAAAAGAATTATTTATATTTACGTCAAAGATTTATATGAAGATAATAGAGAAAACTAGTAAATATATATATATATTTAAATTAATTAAACGTTTTCGAACTAAGTTCATTTGATTTTGCTGCACAATTGACTTACAGGGGCTAAGACCCAGCAATATAAATTATATTTTCTAATAAAAATTCATTGCAATTCTAGAAGACAATTAATATATCATTTTGTTTATAAAAAGTTATAATAATTTTGTAGTTTATTTTGTCTTATATTTTAAACTTTAGACAATAAAAACTAATAAACCTTCAAGAAAAATGTTCTTGAGTTTTACTTTGGAGGTATGGGGTCTAATATTTAATCATTATCAATTTCATAATTATTTTCTTCATTTAACCATTACAAAAATGTTTATTTTATCTTTCAGGAAAATCAATGAGTCCATAAAGTCATAGGCTATTAAAGCCAATTGCTCACCAATCACATCAATTACTTACCCTGACGTCAATAACTCACCTGTGTTTATAAATAGTAAAATTGTGAATTGCACAATTCAATTTATAATTTAAGTTCCAAGCATGGTTTTTGGGATGCTACCCACTCAAGAGTCACAAGGAAGTAGACCCCTGATTTGAAAAAAAATTCAAAATTTTTAAGAACAGGGATCAAGTGGGTTGCAAGGGTCTTGTGAAGGTTTGTAGACTTTACGAGATCAAACGTGAGAGGACAGTATCATTCCGACGTAATTATATTCTGACAGAAGGTTAAAATTTAAATCTGCTTAAATAAGATATACATCTCGTTCCTAATAAATAAAGTCGATGAGGGTAACTAATATTACCTCAACACATTTGATAATGTTCAAGACTTTGGAGTGAAACGAAGATAACACAATCTAAGCCTCAATTTTTAACAAAATTTTTAAAGATTTCATAATTATATAAGAAAAAGCTGCTAAATAAACGACATCTCGGGAACAAAAGAAGGTCAATTAATCAAGATAATACTCCTAACCAACATCAAGACCAACTATCAAGAATCGATTCAAGCCAATTTATGCGAAAGAGCCATCTTATGGTCCCTTTAATTCCTAAATAATAATTTATCCATCGATGTGAACGAAATAGAGATCCAAATGTACAAATAGCGATTTGGTTCTCATACAACTAAGAACCTGAAAACGTATGTACTCTTTTTAAAAATTTTAAAAATTAGAAAAAGGAATTTTCTTGGAAAAGAAACTAATAGACTTTAATATCATCTTGGAACACTTACAATCAAAACCCCAAAACCCCTTAATGATGTTTATAAGTGCTTTGATTTGTAGGGAATTTGTTAGGGGTTGGGGTTATTAATTAAATGCGAGACTAAAATTACAAGCTTTTGGGGTCTATCTATGATGAAGAGTATATAGATTTAGTGTTTAAATTGCGTTATGGATATGATATGAATAGTGAATTAGTCAAACCAGTACTGCTATAAGTCTATTGCACTGCTCTTAAAGCGTACTCCATCAACTCTTAACTCTCACTGCTTGAAAGCTGTGTAATTAAAGCAATAATAGCTGAATTCTTAGCCTAAGAGGAAGTCAAAGTTTCTATAGAAGCATATTGACTATCTTATTAATGAAAAAACTTTGAAGTATTGGGCTCACTTCTCTCTCGACTAACGAGCTATTATGTTTCATCGCCAGTTCCCTGAGTTGAAGATCTCTGCATAGTCTGTTGCAAACATTTATAAACGAAACGGTATCTCTTACAAAGGTGTAAATCGTATCAAGAGAGTAATTGATTTCACTCTGCCATTTTACAACAACAACTTAAATTATATTTATAATTAAATGCAGAGAGCCTACTAGAATAATATTAAGTTTATTCATGCTGACGAGGCTGTGTTTACATTCAACACTTTCATCTAAAAGTCTTGGTATAAGAGGCATAGCAACATGGAAGTATATGACTAGAAAATCAAGGTATAAACAATTGCAATTCTTGGAGGTATTAGCGAGGATGCTGGTTTAGAAACTTATGTTATTCATCCTCGCTTTATTAAGACAGAGCAGTATATTAAGTTCTTAGAGCAGCTGAGAGAAGTACCCTGAATAAGAGATTATACTCTTTGTTGATAATCTATCTGTTCATAAGACTAAAGAAACTAGGAAGAGTTATAAACAACTTAGAATAACGCCAGTGTTCAAAGTACCTTACAGTCCATAGTTTAATGGAATTGAGTTCTACAGAGGAATATTAAAAGATCATTACAAGAAACTGCTGCTATACCACTTGATGCATGACCTACTTATTGATACAGTAGACATTATTAAAAGCTCAGCAAAAAGAGTAGATAATTAGTTGGCATAAAAGTGTGCTAAAGAAGGAAGAGTGAATGTATATAAATAAGTTTTGTAGTTAAGTTAATGAATATATAAGTCACATTTAAAATTCTTTAGAGGGAGCTGGCCTCTCTTTCTTTTCTTCTACTTCTTGCTTCCCTCCTACTTAGTTTCTTCTCTTGCTGCCCGATCCAGCATCTATATACATTGACTCTGGAGGCTAAATATTTGAATAAAGTCTCTTGCTAACATATACTTTATCTTCGGCTTTCGCTCTCTGTGAAGCTTGTTCTATTCCTTCATCAAGAAGATGCCAGTACCAGATTTTTCTAAAGAGTTAAGCTAAAAATTTTACTTGAAATATAAGGGTGCTTCTGCAGCTCTGATAGCCAGCTCTCACTTATCTTGATACCTTGTTTATCCTTATCTTCTGAAGAGATGCTGTACCTTTTCTTATGAGATTCTTGAATAATTTCTTTCAAGTAATCACCTTTTATTGTTGAAAGTATGCCAAAGAAATAGTTTCTTTCAGGAAGTTTATTTGACAACTGCCTCTTTGTAGGCAGGTACAACGAAACCTCTGGGTCATTCATTGCATCATCATATAAATTAGTCACAGAGATTTCAGGATAGTTTGGAATCTCTGCAAACTTTACATCTTAAGTTTTTAATGCTTTCTTCTCTTCGCAGAGTATGGCTCTTAAAAATGAAATTTTAGTACCTTCCATCGTTGGGAGGAACAAACCAACTACATAATCAAGATTAGTTACTATGAGTTCATTACCTTGCTGCACCAGGTAGCGGTGCAAATCCTCCTTGCTTCTAAATCTTTGAATCAATTCTTGTGCTTGCACTCTTTTCATTGCATCATTCATTGACTCTAACTTGCTTACAGATCTAAGAAATAATATTCAAATTTAAGTTTATTGATTTCAATTATATACCTCTGTAAAACTTACTA
The DNA here is from genome assembly GCA_000711775.1 of Oxytricha trifallax. NCBI lineage: Eukaryota > Ciliophora > Spirotrichea > Sporadotrichida > Oxytrichidae > Oxytricha > Oxytricha trifallax. Next base: position 12,743 of record ARYC01002114.1, read on the forward strand.
TTAAATATGGGCATCCTATAGGAGGTCAACCTCTAAGAAGGATATGGAGAAGGTTTTGAGAACTGGTTTCAAACTTGAGAGATTGATATCAATTTCTACTGTTATAGTTCCATATTTTTAAATTTAAATTGGTACGTACTTAATTAGGAGCAGCTCCTAAAATGCTAGTACTTAATTAGGAGCATTAATTAATGCTAGTACTTAATTAGGAGCACCCTAATTTTAATCACCAAATACCTCCTATAGCAGTATTTACTTAATTAGGTGCACCTACTAAATCGGTACGTGCTGTAATCAACTTATTATTGAAAGTAGAAAAGGTTACTTCCTCACCCATATTTAGAACTTGATCGTCTCTTAACACTCATAATTCTTCTCTAATACTCTAAGAACTTTCCTTAAAACTTGTAGGCTTGCAAAGCTCTCAGTTATAGAGGCAGTTTTATAATCTTAAATTCAAATTTAAATATGAGCGCTAAGATTTTAAGAAAAAAACAGCACTTCCATCAAACTAAACGAGACTTACCTTTGGCAGCAATAAAAAGTGTGATAGCCGTGAGATGAACTCTCATAAAGAACTACCAGAGCTATCACTTGAGGTCTCTGTTATTAAAATAGAAATTAGTAATAGAAAATAAATGGCAAACAAGTATGTGGGAGACAGAGAGGAGAAAGTTATTAATTAAATTCCTTTTAAAAATGAAGAAATAGAAGTATAGTTTTTTAGCTGTGTGAGAGAGATTTTGCTCATAAATCAAGCTGGTATAGACATATGAAGGAGAATAGAGAAGCCAAGCCTACTGTATATTTAAAGCATGACAAAATCGATAAGAATTATGATTGCTTTGATTGCCACAATTAGTACTCTCAAACAAGAGACTTGAAGAAACATCTTTTAAAAGCTCACAAAAAAGACATAGGAATTGAAAAGCATGAAGTTGAGTTGAAGCTTCTCAACAAAAGAAAATCCAGGGAATATTCTAAAGTGGCAGTACCTAAATAAGCTAGTGAGTTAGAGTGCGTGAAGAAGGCATGCAACCAACTAACCTCTGAAATCACATAAATCATGATCAAAATTCAATACAAAAAAATACCAGTTCTTACGTAGATAGATTTAGATACTTCTCTTTAAAGTTATCTAATTCTAGAGGACTCCTTTGATAAGAAAGTTATCAATGATCATCAATATGCTTACAAGGTTTATCCTTTCAACTATCTTTTAAGTGATGATAAATATTAAATAGAGTTTACTAACGAAAATCAAGTACTTACTCAAGCAAAATTTAAAGAGTGTAAGTACTTAATCAAGCTAGATGCTGTTCTACTTACAAAAGATCTGTTGCTTTCAGACTCCCACTCTATGAAATGACCCTCTGAGATTTCCTTAGTGATCAAAGGAATCATAATTAGCTTGCTTTGATAGCAACTTAAATCTTATAAAGCATGACAGAATTAAATAAGTTAGGCTTTGTTCGGAGAAATTTGAAGCTTTAAAATATAATGATAAACTTTTCACCTGTAAGAGTAACAATTATTGACTTAAACAGAGCATTAAGAGTGAAAATATCTAAGTTAGGAAGTGTAATAGGAATTTCAGACTATCATCCAGAAAGAGAATTCTGGAGAGACGGAGACTTTCAATGGGATTTGTGGGCCTTAGCAGCAATAATAATAGAAGCGATATGCCTCGCAACGATTTCTACTCAACAAGGTGTGAAAAGGATACGAAGCAAAGAATAAGGCAATTTATAGATAAAAGCAGAGCATCTCTATCTATGAAATAGATGGCAGAGTAAGTAATTATCAAGCCAAAACCATGATCAGACATATCAATTGAATAGATAGAATAGTGCTTGAGTAAAATAAACTTCAGACCTCTACCACATGATCCAAAAGTTCATTTTGAGTGATTAAATTAAATTCATTTGCTATAAAATTCACATTAAAACCTTCTAATAACCCCAAACCCTAGCGAATTCCCTACAAATTAAAGCGCTTGTAAACCTCATTAAGGGGATTTGGGGTTTTGAATACATAATCAGAAGAAAGGTAGGAAGGGAATTGCCTTGCACCCACTTGATCCATACTCTTGAATATTTTGATTTTTAATCTAATCAGGGGTCTTCTCTCTAGTGACTCTTAAGTGGGTAACACCCCAAAAACCATGCTTGGAACTTAAATTTTAAATTGAATTTTACTAAGCAAAATTTTACTATTTATAAACACTGGTAAGAAATTGACGTCAATACTCAAGTCATATATCATTTTTAAAAGAAAAATTGTTGTAAAATGTAGACATGTTTTAAACCGAAAATTAATTTAATTAAATTTAATGAATTTTATAATCACTTAAGACTATAAAGATAATCTTAAAATTTTTGATATTTATTTAATAGTTTATGAGCTTTATAATCTTCATACATATTTCTCAATCCAATTTTAATTAAATATAATATTTATGAATCAAAATTTTTAAGAGCTTTTATATAATTTTTCGACTACTACTCTTTCATTAAGCCAGTCCAAAAAGAAGGAGAATTTCCATAGACTATCACTTTAAATTATTTACCTATTGAAAAATGCAAAGTTTTATTCATAATTTTATTTGCACCAACTAGCGGTTTATATTTTCAAAATATAATTAAATAAGGGGGATTTTTAATTTCTTTTAAAATATTAAAAATTAAATTTAGAAACAGATCTAAGGACGATGTTACGAAGTGGTGGTGTCCTCAGGTTTAAAATTGGACGTTAAGAGGATCTATTGCTGCTATGACTAGAAGATTCATAGCGATGAAAGTTACATTATGTAACTCAAAATAAAATAATTTATACTACAGGAATAATATAAATTTAAACTAGCAAGTTCTTAATGCTAATTTTCCAGGGTAGACATGCAAGACCGCAGCACAATCAGGTTTCATAAATGTAAAAAAGATTATTTAAAAAAATGAAAATTAATAATTATATTTTTATAATCATTATTGCATTTAATTTTCATAAATAATTGGAAACTTTAAAAAATAAGGTAGTATTAAAGTATAAAGAAAAATTATTTACTCAAAACCTGGTAGAAACGGAAAAATATGATATAATTTAAACTATTGGGAATACAAATTTTAATTTAGAATTCAAAAGAGCTTTAATAGCATTTTTAGATTAATTTTATTGCTACTCAATTTTATAATTATTACTCATTATTTGTATATTTATTTTCCTTTATAATCAATGAATCCGAAGCTCTAGCTTCTTAGATGACTTTATTGATTGCCGAATTGACTCAATACTTTGAATCTATTCAATTTTTATAATTTACACATTTATTTATATAAGTATTTTATTCCTTTACTTTATATTCAATTATAATTAAAAATATTTATTTATTTAGAATCAGCCTCTTTTGATAATCCTATAAAGTATTCCATAAAGTCTTAGTCGCTTTACATGGGAACAGATTCAAAAATAATGTTTTTCAAACTTGGAAAATAAATAGCGTACTTGAAAGATTCGTAATTTCATTAATCATAGAATTAATAAAATCTCTCATATATTGTAAAAAAATGAATAATAAATAAAAGAAAAACAATTTTAAGAATCTTAATTTGAGATTTATCAATTCTTTAATACTACGTTTGTATTTGATTATAGCGACACAAGAAAAAGATTTGATGATTCCTTTATTAACATATACATTTATCAAGATTAAACTCAATATTTTTATTTAAGTAAAAAGATGAGAATCAAAACCAAAATATTATTATAAGTTTTGTTAATAATTTTAATTGTACTAAATGAAAAAATAAAAAATATAATCACAATTCCTTAAAAATATCTTATCACAAATTATAGGTTTAATGTCTCCACCACCACTAGACAAGTTTTTAATATTTTGGACGCGCTTTCTACTAGTGGTGGATTTTCATCAATTATTATGCTATTTTTTGCAATAGTTACCAAACGGATATAAAAACAACAATATTTATAATTACATTGAATTTGATTAAATTATCCAAATTTTTAACAAGTTATCATTTTAAAAATCATTCAAATTAATTTCCCATTTATATATAATGTAATATAACTATACTTCATCACTCTACTCAAGAAATTATTTATATATCTAAATGATTATGACTAGAGAGTTCTATTTAATATAATTAATTTAAATTTCGGGTAGCTGTCATTTTTGAGGGAAGTTTATATTGTTTTCTTAAAATCTTAAAATGTTTCAGAAATTATTAATACGTTAGAATCACTATTAAATAAACATTCAAATATTTTTTAATGATTTTATCAAAAGAAAATTTATATTGCACATATATCATAGTATCTTGACTGATTTATCTCGTAGAATATTATAAAGTGTAAATAAGTATAACTTAATTTACTGTATATATATACTTGTTATTTTAAAATATCTTTCTATCGTACTTCATTAATTATTATAATGACATTCTTTTTTATCTTTACTATACATTAAATTTCATACAATGTAATAAACTGCACTTATTATTATAAGTTAGAGAGTGAATTATAAATATTTTTGTAAAAATAACAAATGTAATCGATAGAGAAAAAAATATCCTAAAATTTTAGGGACTTATTAAGTGACTAGTTTCACTGATTTTGATGTTATAAGGATTTTTAGATTATTATAAAAATTTTATATAAAAATTCCAAATGTCGCCAGACTAATACCCTAATTTTACTATAATTTTTGATATTTTTCAATTCTTAATAAATGATTGCTTTTCTTATTGTAATTATCTATTAAAATTCAAGGTAGCAAAAATATTGATTAGAGAAGACGATCAAATCTAATATAGTTGAGTTTCTAATCTAATGCAAACTAGTTGAGAGCCACACCAAAGACAAATTCGTATACACCGAAGGGATATGATGAGACTTAGAATTTGATTATTATTTTTTAATGTAAAAAAAGGGTTTTATTATGATTAAATTTAATATAGAAGGAAAATATTGATTTTGGACTTGTAAGAGAATTTGAAGTAATTAAGAATTAAACGAAAAATAAAATTTTGAAGGACAGTTCTTTTTTTTAATTTAATGAATAATTTAATGAATGGTAACAAGAATAAAATCAAAATCTTTATCCAATTAATTATGATTTAATAATTTATTTAAAGTTAGCTTGAAAAAGGGAAAATAAATAAAAACAAAAAGATTTCAAATCTCATGAGTTCAGATGGTTCTTAATCTGGTCGTTAATTTTTAAAGGAAAGCACTCCTGAGCTTATGGACTCACCCAGCACTAAGTCAAAGGGTAAAATGAATTTTTAGCAAAAAGTCTAAGCATTAGTTGAGTAGAGAATAAAGGGCTCAAATGTTTTCGATGTGTCTGCAAATTAATATCTTCTAGACAATATTATTTCTACATTCAATGCATAATATAATGGAATATCAAAACTAAAATTGAATATTAATTACAAATAAAAGTTTTATTTATATTAGAATCATTTGCATTTTTTATCGCTTAATAAATTTTGATTGCTTTGCTGCTTTAAAAGGCCACCCTCTAAATATTAATATATTTAAATAGCAATCACTTATTAAATCAGGTATTCAGCATTTACTCAAAGAATTTGACATGATTCGTTTCCTTAAGAAAGCAAGAATTTACAAATTTAAATGAAGTAAAAATTAATTTTTAATTGCTGATTCACTTGGACAGATTTAAACACAAAATTTTTACAATAATTTTTGATTTTTTATGCAGTAATTTTAATTAGTGATTCATAATATTTAAAAGAATAAATATAGCTTAAAAATACTTTTAAACAGTAACTAGCATTATGTTAATTTTATAAATATTAAGATGAACATTTATCAATTTAAACTATAATATAGCTATTTTATAAAAAGGAATTTAAAATTTGCATATCTTTAGTTAATATTAATATTTCTATAATTTATTCATATAGCTTTGGTTTGAATTGTAACAACTTTCAGTATTTCAATGATTTAGTGACTTACCTCATTCTATAAGATTTTAAAGAATAACTTTAAAGCCTAATATGTAAAATTCGGTAGATTATGAGATCATTTTATTTGAAAATATAAATGTAAATCTGAATGCATAATAAAATAAAAAAAACTTATAATCTTTAAATTATTTTTTAGAAAAAACTTCTATAAATAAAGTTAAGCAAATTAAAATAAGGAAGTTTTCTGTTTATATTACTTTGACGAAGTTTCAAAGAGATCTCATTCCATATAAATATATTTATTATACATATTTCTTTTTATAAATCAATAATTTAAAACTTATTAGTATAATAAATTGTATAAATTAATTTTTATCCATATTTAAACAATAATATTTTAACAACAAGAATGTAATTATTTATCTATTTTATATAATTATTTATTATTATTAATAGAAGTAACTTTTCAAATTTAAATTCAGAAATTAATTTGCCAAACTAAACCATGAGAAATACTTCAAACATTGTGAGTTAATATGACCTACCTAATCAAATATATATATATATATTTGTAATAATAATGAATAATCAGATTTAGCTTTTATTTAGAGAAAATAAGCCTTAGGAGATGAATTAGAGATTGTTTGAAAACTTAATAAAGTCAAATTTAAGTTAAATTTAAAATCTTTTAAAATTAGTTTATATTTTAAAATTATTAGTATCATAGGAGGTTTATAAACTAATTTTTACAAAATTAATATTTAATATAAATAGAATTCTAAATTTTTTCTCAAATTATTTGTGTTAATTTTATTTGAGTAAGAGTATTTAGTAACTGAAAGCGATTCTCCTACTTTATAATTAGAACATTTTAACTATTATATATTAATTTAACCTAGACTCCAAAAAATTGAAAAAAGTGATAAAGTAAAAAATAAATCTTATTAAAATATATTTATTGAAATAGAGCACCTTTGTTTATTTTTTAAAAATTTATTAATATAATAATCTTCAAAGAAGGTTATTGGTTAAGCATTTTCAAATTATTTTAATATATTAGTTTATATTATATGTTAACTTACAATAAGACAATAAAGTCAAAATCCACAAATCCCAATTTATCTTATAAAGTGAAAGACAGCTCAACCTAAATTGATACAGTTAAAAACAACAAAGCCAAAAATAGAAAAGTGAGCCACAATTTAAATTCCAAAATCTTTTTAATCATTATAAAAATATTGATTAGATAGTTAAGAAGTTCTAGTTTAATTTATATAATTGGAATTTAAATGAATTAATTTTTTAAAAGCTTAATATCCATTTTTATTTTTTAGATAGTTTTTTTTTATGTCTATATTAGATTAAAATATCAATTTCATCTTAAATATTTATATTTTTAAAGTTCCTCAATATTGAAAATAAATATATTCTTTAAAATAAAATTATTCTGGAAATTTAAGATATTTCTCAACCAAATTTTAATTTTATAAGTAAATATATATTAAATGGTTTATTTTTTAGTTTATTTAATTAGTTTAAATATTTTGCAAATAAAATTAATTATGAACACTTTGACAGCTTTAATAAAATAGAATTTTCCTTTCTTTTTTATTTTATATTTAGGTATTTTTTAATTTTTTCGGAATAAATTTTGAAAAAACAAAATTCCAAATTAATATCATGAATTTTATGTAAGTTCAATCCAATTTTTTTTCTATTTTGGCTAAAAATGAAGAATCTTCAAATGAATATAGATTCATATTAAATTAATAAGAATTTAAATACTTATTATATAAATTTTAGTTATACTTTTAAAGAGAAATTTATTTTATTTTCTATAAATTTCATGAAACTATAGGCTACAATATATTAATGACAAACATTTACATTAGTGATTGGAAATAATTTTTCTCTATATAAAATAAAACGCTAGCTTCGTTGTTAATACTTATTTATATTATATAATTCAGTCTTTCCTTTATCTATAAAACACTAATTTACGACTTTATAATTGCTTCTAAGCATAGAGAATTATTAATTATATGTTTATTTATATACTTTATATTATTACTTCTTAATATTATAGTTTAAAAAAAAATTAAATACACTGATCGATATAATAGTTTATTTAAACATGTGTGACATTTAAATAATTTTTCATTGAAAATTCATTTACCTAATGTTTATGTCTGGATTCTTAAATATAATTTTAATTTACCTGAATTTTTAATATTTGATTTAAAATCCACAAATTCTAGTTTTCCTTCTCATTACCTTTTATAGTATATGATTTATTAGTTTGATTAAAGAATTCTATGATTATCAAGTATCTATTTAATTTTTTAAATTTCAAAATTTATTCCCTTTTTTTTAGTTTACACTATATGAAAGACTGTCCATCTTATTATTTGTTTCTAATATCTCTCATTAATAATTTGCTAAAATTGTTAATAGTTAAAATCTTATATTTCAAATATAACATCGTATCTAAAATAATAGTAATTTTTTTAAATAATAAATCTTAAATTTAGATATGAAGGTTTGTCTAAATAAAAATATTTATTTTATTTCTTTAATTAATAAACGGGAAATTTATTCTCTGCTAACTTTATTACTACACTTCATTATCCCTCATTAATAACTGCGTGATTAACAAATTATTATAAAAACTGTTTGGATATATAAAAAAAATAAACAAAAAGCTAAGAATTTTCCCCAATTAAATATCATTATAAATATTAAAAATGAAATTACAATCCTCAATATATAAATTTATTTAAGCTTATTAAATGACAAAAAGGAAATCTCCCCATAAAATTTAGAAAATAAATAGATAAAGGGACTAGATAATAAAATATTTATATATATTATTAATTTTATTTATAAAAGGTAATTTCTTGAAAATTAAAAATTAAGATAGTCTTAATACAAGTTAAGATTGAAATAATACAACAACATTATAATAATTAAAAAAAAGACATAAACATTAATATGCAATTAAATAAGTTGTTTAATTTTTCAAGTTATTTATTTCATTTATATTTTCTCAAATAATCTGACTACTCCATCATAAATTTGAAATTGAAAAATAAATTTGTAGTTGAATTAGTAAATATATTTATAATCATTTTTTATGCAAATTAAGTTTTGAATAAATCGAATGGGAAAAATATTAGTTTTATTTTTGGTTAATTGGGTGAAAATATTATAAAATAATATTAATTTAAATTGTCTTTTAGAGAACCTCTTTTGATATTAACAAAAACGTTGCTAAGAGAGAACTTTGATGTAGATATTATTTAGCTAGAACCAATTTTTGTAATCATCTTAGAACTTTATTAAATATATAAATTTGATTCTTAGTTTTGTTGATATTGCCAGTTTATCTAAAAATATTCATTATTTTATTCATAAAAATTAAGAATTTAAACTATTAATCAGGTAAAGGATAGTTAAAAATATTTTAATAATTCGAAATTTATTCATTTAAAAATGAAGAATCTAATTTACTATTATAATTTTCTCCAAATACTTATCTTATAATTATAAAAAATCTTAATCCTCAATAAACTTAAAACGTTAATTTATCTACAATATGATTTGCCTATATTAAATTTTCTTTCATAGCTATTTAAATAGTTTATGTATTTCACATATGCAGTATCCTTATAATAAATTTTCAACATTTAGAAAACTATAATAAAATTTATCATATTAAATGGACATAAATTTAAAGCAATACATAAACTAAAATTAATTTTTTTATAAATTATATTAATTTCAACTATCTAGAAAATGAAATTTATTTGACTTTTTATCAAATATTAGAAGAGATTTTCAAATAGAAATTAAATCTTACCATTAAATTCTTAATCTTATTATTAAATTATAATAATTGCAGAAAGCATTCTAGAACATGTAATGATAAATATATATATATAATTTTTTTAATTATTTTTAAATAAAGCGCTAAATCTTTTTGGAATAAAATATTGATTTAAAATAAAATAGATCAAAATTAATTTATCATTTTATCAAATTTAAATTCTATATTAATTTAAATTATGTTCATCAAACAATAATTTACAATTATTTAGTAAATACCTTTTATAATCGATATAGAAGTTATGAAATTAAATAATATTTTTAAGAATAATGTTTTAAATTAGAAATTTTTCTAATTTTAGCTATGTTTATTGATTAAAACAACAAGCATCTTATTATTGAATTATGATACAAATTATAAATCAAAATATACTTTTATTAACTCATCACGAATATTATAAGTTTATAAAATATTTAATTAATTAAATTAAGAAATTTAAATTATATAACATTTTATATCCTTAAACCCTATTATTTAAAAAATTTATATATAAAAACATAAATCTTTTTTTAAAAAGAATTTATATAATTTAATTATGAGGAATCAATAATACGATTTTAATATCCCATAAAAATTATGATTTTGAATTATTATCATTTATATAGTTATTCCTTATATAATTGGATTTTTATATTGTCAAATGAAAAATCACAGTTTCAAGATACAGGGATTTATAAAATATAAATATTAATAGAGTTATATGTTCACTCTTCCATTTAAATGAGATATTATATTTAATGGTAAACTTTTAAATATAGAAGTATACTTATTGAATGGATTCTTAATTTTAAATACAGCAAAAAAATATTTAACTTAATAAATTAAAGTTATAGTGTGTAATATTAAGTCTTAATAAATAATTAATTAATAAAAATTGATTAAGGTAAGTATATTCAATTACTATGATTATAAAATCAATAATTCAATCTATAATTAATTTAAAAATTAAACAAAATAGCATATACAACACCAATATTAAATCAAAATAAAAAATTCCTATTTTAATCATGTCAATTTATATATGAATAAATTAGTAATACTTAATAATTTTCTAGCAATATCATTAAATTATTTGTTAAAAACTTAACTTATAAGTTAACTTATCGACACATAAATTTCATTTCACAAATGAATCAGTAAATTGAAGCTTCACATGGTGGAGGTGGACCATCTAAAGTTGGAGGCCTTTCCAAAGCCTCGATGTTTTGCGGCAAAGCCCTTAGATCAGTTGATCGATTTGGTTATCCAATATCAATCAAGTAAAACAAATATATTGAAATTCCATTAAGCATATAAACTTAAATATCATTGACCTACAAAAACGAGCAGACATTCAGATCAAATTTTGGGGGGTTTATGACAATGTTTTCTATAATAGCACTACTCATCTATTTCTCCTTCATGGTCTTGGATGTATTACAAATCTACATATTAATTAAAGTTATCAATATTTTTATTAAAAATAATTGGTTTTAATTATAGTAAACAGGGAGAGATTTATTCTTACAGAGACTAGATACTGAATAATTATTTTATTTTATTTATACTCAAGAAACTTGTATCTTGATTGGAGAGAATTTAAGTATATATTTAATTATCTTTATTTTTAAAATTAAGTTTGACCTCGATAGATTCGATTTAGCACTCCAGCACATTATTCAAAATATATAAGTTTGAGAAAGATTATTTAAAATCACAGTTACACGGGAGTTAATAATTCGTTGGGGAATATTCATTATTGTAGGAATGCATTCGATTTGGGAAAATGAATTAAAATTTAATTAATTAAATATTAAAATCATGGCAGTTATGAAATCCAAAGTTACTAAAAATTCAAATCCGAGTCGATTCTACGGTAGATCCCGCAATTTGAGCTGGACTTTATTATTGGCAATATTCCTGAATCATCCCAGGAAGCGAGTTATTTTGATTTTGAGCTAACTCACAAAAATAGTATAATGGGTTTTTCTCGCTTTGGCGATGAGATAAAATCATTATAGCAATAACAACCACCGTCTTAATTTTAATGCGCTATCCAGAGAGTATAATATTGTTAGGGTTTGGAGACATTTTCCAAAAACATAACTGAAGGTAATTAATAATTAATTAATTTTAATTTTAATTCATTTTCCCAAATCGAATGTATTCCTATAATAATATTTCTCTGTGAAATATGCAATAATGTTCAACTATGTTAAGCCTAATTATACAGTTGGTGAGTGGCCAGTAGCTTCAGCTTATCAATCAGTTCCCACCACAAGATGCCTACAAACTAGATTTTAATTTTATTAATAGTAATTATTTTATTTTTGTATTTGTAAATTCGCAAATTAATCTCTTGATGATAATTCTCGGTGGTTTTGTCCGGATGTTAGCGAATTTGTTTTTTAAGGTCGCTACGGTGCTCTCTTTTCTGTAAGATTCCTCGCAAATTTAACATATTGCGATACCATCAGTCTCAAGCAACTTTTTCCTAATTTAGAATGTATAATTTAAAATTATTCTAATAGCAATAATGAATTGTTAATCTATTATTAAATTATTTAGTAAAATTTTAACACCCTTACTTAGTTTATTTATATTATATAATTAACATGTTTTTTGTTTTTATATTTTAAATTTTAATAATAATTTGTAATCGAATTATTTATAAATCAAGGGAAGAGGCTGATTTGATTGCTAATGAAACAGTTTTACTCATAAGTTATCTTGAGCAATATATTGACATTAGAGAGTTCAAGTAAAGTCCCATTAAGTGGTCTATTCAATCAATAATCCGAAAGCATTTTTAAATTTATATACGGATGGTTATAATTTCTTTGAAATTATCATAAAATTTCATGGGTATATAATACATTTTATTTAATATAATAATGTATAATCTTAGTAAAGAGGATTTATAAGAAATTAACTAAATTTAATTGTGTCAAAATTATTTAAATTACATTTAGAAATCATAATTATTTAGCAGTAAATTTAAACTTAAATTTGAGGTTACTCAATTAAAATTATTTTACTTTTTAAATTATTAAAATAAATTTGGCTATAAAATAAAAATAAATTAAAATTAAAAATCAATGGAATTTTTAATCTAATCCATAAATAAAAATTATGGGGGGAAGTTTCTTGCACTCGAGGAAGTTTCCTGCACTTTTTTTTTAATTTATGCAAAATTAAATAAATTTAATATATATCATAAAATTAAAATTCTCAATAACTCACTAATATTAAGAGGATATTTATACATCATTTAAGTAGTTCAAAAAATATAGTCTAACTATAAATAGGTATTGAAAGAACATAATAAATTGAATTACAATTTCAATTAAAATTGGATACAATACTTGAAATTACTTTGAAAAACTAGAGAACAATATAATTGCTAAGATCACAAAAACCAACAAATATCAGATAAAATATGTCAGATATTGGAATCTAAAAAGAGATATTGACTAATTGATTAATAAATTAAGTATAATAAAATCAATAAAATCAGTTAGGTAGTTGCTTTATAATTGTAATAAAAATTATTTTTGTAGAGAAAAAGTTTTTTAAAAAAAAAGTGCAGGAAACTTCCCTAAATTTTTTTATATCATAAACCGGTGCAGGAAATTTCCCCCCCAAATTATAATTAAAAATCATCAAATAATAATGTTTTTCTAGCTATAAATCATTGTAATACGATCTTGGCGATGAGATAAAAATGGACTATTTCCAAATTGCATAAAATAATCAAATTAATTCTAAATATATTAATTTGAACGCAATTTAATCTCTAATAATTCTCATATTTTAATTAAAATTAATTAATAATCTAGTCTTGTAAGATAACTGGCTGGCTTCATCATTTAACAATTAAAACTTGACTTTCAGTTAAGTGAGAAAATAATCAACTAACTAATTAAAAATTATAATTATAAGTTATTTATTTTATGCTAACTCCAAGATTAAGGGCACTAATTAATTTTATTATATATATATATGGTACTAGAGATAGCTGGGTTGAATTCACATTTTTCCTCGACGATTCTACGACTTCAATTACAAGAACAACGTAAAATTTAATAATAAATTTTTCAAAAAACTCACATGAATAAATTATAAGTTTATAACTTAATTGATGCTTTAACTGCTTCCGGAGGTTTTGCATCAATTATCATTTAAGTTAAAAAAGTTTTAAATAATAAAATTGGCTTAATTGCAAACTTTACTTTATAAATATTATGTTCATTTTCTTAATTATTTTTTAAATTAGAATCATTCTTGTTTTTAAGCTCTTAACTACTAGGATACAAAAGATTTTATACCTTAACTCTGTTATGAAAAAACTCTATCTTTACTTGGATCCCTAAGCATAAGCTAAGATATTTACAATAGCATTATTAATTAATTTTTTATATCAACACTGATGAATGCATAGGGATATTAAGATTCTAAGTAAAAGAGTAAGGGTAAATGTTCAGATTATAAATTTATTGATAAATATATATGTTCTGACCGAGACCCCCCCTCCTACCCCCCCTCAGCCAAGACCCCCCTCCCCCCTCAACCGAGACCCCCCTCCCCCCCTCAAACCGAGAATCCTCTTTTATTATAGATTTTTTATGAATTTATTTTTTACTCAGAATAAAATTCTTGCCCTTCGGGCAGATATTACTATTAAAAATATATTTTGATAAGTTACACTACGTCCGTCGACTTTTGTTTAGAACATGCTCCCATAGGGAAATATTTATAATAAGGTTTAATTTTGACTATCATGATTAATAATATGATTTAATTGATAGACATAAATTTGAATTCAAGATTTTTTATAACTTAAATCACTTACACTCTACTATATAGTAAAAATTAATATAAAAATGTTTCCTATTATTTTTAACTTCATTTAAATATAAATTTTTTTTATTATTGCTTATTTAGTTAATTACTATTAAAATCTTATATCTTAAGCTTAGTTTATTGAAAAATTAAAGACAATTTTTTATGTTTAGGTTTGCCATTTAAATAAGCAATAATAAAAAAAATTTATATTTAAATGAAGTTAAAAGTAATAGGAAAATTTTATATTAATTTTTACTATATAGTAGAGTGTAAGTGATTTAAGTTATAAAAAATCTTGAATTCAAATTTATGTCTATCAATTAAATCATATTATTAATCATGATAGTCAAAATTAAACCTTATTATAAATATTTCCCTATGGGAGTATGTTCTAAACAAAAGTCGACGGACGTAGTGTAACTTATCAAAATATATTTTTAATAGTAATATCTGCCCGAAGGGCAAGAAATTTATTCTGAGTAAAAAATAAATTCATAAAAAAACTATAATAAAAGGGGATTCTCGGTTTGAGGGGGGGAGGGGGGTCTTGGTTGAGGGGGAGGGGGTCTTGGCTGAGGGGAGGAGGGGGTCTCGGTCAGAACATATATACATTTTTAGTTTCGGACCTACTGTCCATACGGTTGATCGTTGACCATTTTTGAAAAGGTTAGGGGGTTCGAAAACTAGGGTTCGCTGGTTTTTGTACCTTGTAAAAAGCTCGTAATATTCCCGGGTTTTGTTGTGTTTGTACGTTGTAAAAGGCACGGGATACTGGGCCGGAGCTGGTATAACATTAAATGGCAGCATATGACCCGACTTGGAAATCCTGAGTTGCTACTTGGAGGAAAGGAAAGGAGTTCTTTTGTGACCACACCTGATGCTTCTGGAGGGGAGGTCGACAGTGAAACTTACCTTCAGTATTATTTTCCCTTAATATTAATTCCTAAAAACTTAATTGAAATATAAACTGTATACTATTTTCAGATGAAAGCAGAACTGATCATAGTCCTTATGGGAAAAATGGAAACAAAACTAAAAACTAAGATTTTAGCAATCAAGATTTAACCAAATAAAATAAAAAATTAAGGACCAATGAAGTTAACTTTATTAATATACCAATTTTCCTTGTAATTTTTTTATTTATTTTTAGATCTTTTTTACAAAATAACTCACAAAGAGAGCTATTAAATTAGAAGAGTATCACAAAAGGGAAATTGTATAATTTTTATATAACACTATTAATAATAAATCAACTCTCAATGAATCCGGAGGGTCCTACGATAGCACTTAGTCTTTGAATAAAATTTATTATTATTCTAATTTAAGTCTAAAGCTTCATTAATGAAAGAAAAATTGAAAGCTTTAAAATTCTTTGAGTACAGTTATACAGACCATATTTACTATGCATTAAGAAAATTTTAAGGATATATCGTTTGCAAGAAAAGAACAAATTTATTGTAATATCTATTTTTATAGGAATTTATATATAATTACTCAAATTTATCTGTTTATTTCAATTTTTTATTAAATGTGAAAGATTAATTGTACGAAGTCGGTCTTAAAAAGCTAAGCAAAGAATTTGATTTAATTCGGTATTTCAAGAAGCTGAGAATCTCGGAATCTATTGGAGAGCTCACACTATCAGAGTTTTAAAGAAATCTTATTCCGTATTTTGAGAGAAATGTACTAAAATAGTAGCAAATTAATAATTTTAACAAGCTCAAAACATCTTTCTCTGGAAATTTCATAATTAAATTGAATAAAATTATATTTATAAAGAGTATAGTTTAAATTTTATTAACGACTCCTAAACTAATAACTCAATTAAAAAACTTGTCATATCCAGTAAAAAATCTATAAAATTATTTTACAATATTGCATAAATTTAATTTAGTCTTATATGCAATTTTACAATTTATATACGTACATTTTAATAATTAAAATCATTCTATAAATTATTGACAGAATTGTTAAGCAAAATATCGATTGAATTATAGTATTTACCAAAATTTATTTATTAATAAAATCTAATTAAATTTAATGCAAAAAATAGTTATTTATAAGACTTTAAGAATACATTCTTAATTTAATTTATAATAATTTTCAATATTTTTAAAGAATTTTACAATTAATATTCTCGATTTTTCCTGTCTTGATTTATAATTTCCTTTTTTAAAATTAATAAAATTAAATCTAAAGTAGACTAGAAAATTCTGGAGTGTCTCGGGTTACAAGAATAGACTTAAATTGAAGGCAGAAATCTTAAGAATTTGTTGATTGACTCTAACGAATCTCCAAAACACAATATCAACAACAATAATGATCATAGTTTAGACATTATTATTTGAACCCCAATAATTAATAAATATAAAATTAAATTAGTATAATAATAAGAATAATTAAAAAGAGTTGAAATCTATATATTAAATTCATATAAGTTAATTATTTTTTAATAGAATTTTTCTTTTTATTTTATTTCATCTAAACTTAATTTTATGCATATATAATATCTATATATATATCCCTAATTTATTTAAATGATAATATTTTTATTTAAAAAAAATAAATTTAAAACCTTTTTTTCTAGTTAATTATAAATTAGTTTCTAATTCCTTTATTTAAACTCAATTTAATAATTAAATTATAGTTTAAGTATACTAAAAATAGTTATATTAACGAGATTAATAAAATTAATAAAAAGGACAAGCACCCCATTAAGAATAAAAGCCCAAGAAACGCAGGCAAGCACAAACACAAACCCTCAAATTTACTGTAATTTTATTAAATATTTTTAATTTAAATTTAATAATATTAATGACACAGATTTTATTTAGAATTTTGATTTCAACTTCTATCTGTAGTATTGTCAAATTGTAGTAGGTAAGTTTTTTCTGAACTCTTTTATTTTAAAGAATTGGGGTTTAGGTTTTTAGTTGCAGTAGTTATTGTAGTAATTGTATTTGTTGTTATATTTGTTGATATATTAAAAAATGAAGTAATTGTTATTATTGTTTTTGTTGAATGAGTTGGAAAATTGATGTCTGAATTCATATTTTTGTGGTTGTAATTAGATTAATATTAATCAAATTATGATTAAAATTCATATTCAAATCTAATTTTGTAATAATTTTTGATAAAATGAGGAAAGACCTTCAGCCACTAGAGCCTAAGAAAACATAGTCAGCTCAAGAAATGAGAAAACTGAGAAAATTAATGCTAAATCTAAGAAGGTTAAGTCTAGAAACTCAAAGGAGTAAGATTTGAGTTAACACCATTAAGATAGAAGCTCATCTCAAGATAATTCCTCATCTGAAGTCTATGACATTTCACATAAGCAAAAAAGTCCTTCAAGATTATTTTTAAAATAATTTAAAACAATTAATTAATAAATTACTATATTGGCTGATGATGGGAAGCACAAACAGAAGCACAAAGTAACAAATAAACATGACGAGGCAAACATCCAAGAAATTCAAACTTCCGAGGAAGACGCTCACTCTCAATTTAAAATTGAAATTAATGGCAACTAGACGGCTAGGGGTAAACAGCAAAAGGATCCTATATTTTATAGATGAGGAATTTAATAATCATGCCTTATTAGTGAATATTTTATCATTTAAATTTTTTATAAGTCAATAATTAATTGTATTATTTTTTCTATAGGGAATTATTTAAGTTATATGATAAACTAAACAAGCAAGTGGTAAACAATTAAATAAAATAAGTTAAATTTATTTTATTTCTATTAACCTAAATAAATTGATTCTATCTCATACTTACTATTATTAAATCTATTTCAAGATTTATAGTCATGCTTACAAAATATATTTTTTGGGAAAAATTATAAATTCAAAATGTTAATCTACTAGTTCAGAAGTTAATTATTATATACCAGGCTTGAGATATTATAATTATAGTCCTATTTTGTCAATGTATTTAGAAAATTACCAAATATTATTAGTAATGAGCTGAAATATATAAAATTTAAGCAAATAAATTTAAAATCAATCAAATTACCTTATAAGATTATTCCATCCTGAAAGAGTTTAATAAAATTATTAGACTAATATTTCAATTTAAATTATACATTTAAAAAGTTAAATCATGGATCTTAGTCATTTGGTGCCTTAAAGGTATATTAATAAATTATAAAATTTTAAGTAAATTAAATTTTTAATCTTTATTATATATAAGGAATAAATATCATAAATAAAGGCAGTAACATATTCGAGGAAACTTAAGTCAAGCGTCGCATTTTTGCACAAGACATATAAAATCAGTCGATAGATTTGGGTACCCTATATCAATTTAAAAAAATAATCATAACTTATAATGTTGTTTTTCTTGAAACCAAAATTAACATATTCCTCTGTTTTAATTATAAATATCGTTGACATATAAAAATGAGCAAACTTTTAAGTCTACGTTTGGAGGTATAATGACAATAATGTCAATATTCGCACTTTGTGCATACTTCTTTGTGATGGTCTCATATATATTATACAATCACAATGTTTAATTAAAATAAATTAATAATTTAAATATCAAGGAATATAATTGGAATGAATATAATAACTTTATTCTTACTATAATCTCAAATTAGAATTTTGTGATGACTGAGACTAAGTATAGAAGAATCAAAATCATTTTTAATTTATAAATTAAATAAGTACATGAGAAACTTATATGTAGATTTATAATTTTATAAAATATAACAACTTTACTTAAATGTAGATAAAAGAGAATATGAGTTTAAAATTTATAAAAATAGCTATTTAATTATATATTAAAAAAATGCTCATTGTATTATTAGTATTATTATATTGTATACTTTTAAAAAGGAAATAGGTAAGATATCAAATCATAATTAATAGGATAATGGTTATTGAAAAAATAAATTACAATATTCAAAATCAAATGTTATTTTGATTCAAAAAAATAAAATAAAAATATATATCTGAAATTTATGTAATTTTAAGAGTTTACAACTAATTAATTTGACTTAGCAGTCCAGCCATAGATACTTTTATATTTATATAATATTTATTAAGCCAAGTTACTTGGGTGGAAATACCTCTGTAACAAACATTCATTAATACTTTTCAGTTAAATACTGGGGAGTAATTCAAAAAGTGAAAGAAACTTACGCTGAAGGAGAATATCCCATTTTGCTAACTTACAACTTTATCAATACAACTCGATGTGCCCAATCCAGATTTGTTTATTTTTATAAAGTCATTGTTAGATTTAATGATTCTCTGAATATTAAGAGATTTGCAGGGTAGTCGGAAGATGATAATTCAAGATGGTTTTGTCCTGACTACAAGGCTCTATCGTTACAAGGCAGAACTGGAAGTCTGTCTTCGAAAAGAATCAGAGTTGAATTCGCCTATTGTGAAAATGCTTACCTTTAAAATTTATATCCTGGTTAAGAATCCATAAATATTATTTCAATTCTAAGATTAGTTTTAATACATTGAAGTTTTTATTAATTAAAAATAGTAGAATTGAAATAATTGAATGCAAAACAAGAGAAGAAACAGATAAAATTGCTAAAGACACGTATTTCTTGTTAAGTTACCTCGATCAGTTCATAGAATTAAATTTTAAATTTGTAAAGGATAAAATTAAATTAATTTCATTGATATCAATGAATTTGAAGCAAGCCCAATAAAATATTCGATTTAATCATTCCAGTACACGCCTGGTATGACAGATATTAAGCATGAGTGGTTTGGCATCTCCTAAAATTATTTCTAAGTTAAGGACTATTTTTTATCATGTTTTTATATTTTATTTTTATTAAATTGACTCTTGGTTGGCCTCAGCAGTTAGCCGTACTAATTTGACATACTCACAGGTGAGAAGACTTGCAACCAACACATAAATATAGTAAATAATTTTAAAGCTGATTTAATTAATAATAACATAGATAAAGGATACTTTATCATTTAAAATATTTATACTAGGAATATTTGGATGAGTGTCTAATTCTTCCTTGATGATTCAGTCACATAGACAACAAGGACCTCTTAAAGTAATAATTAGCTATTTTTAATAAAATAATTTTAAATGATATTTATTTATTTTTAAAGTTTACAATACAATCGACGCACTTACAGCAACTGGAGGATTTGCCTCGATTATTATGCTGGTGTTTAAATTTCTTACAACTAAGATTCAAAAGATTTTATATTACATATCAGCTATGAAAAGATTATATCAAATTTATATTTTATATAAAGACTCTATCTTTATATGGATCCCCAAGCCAAAGATCAAATAGTTATGTTTTTAATTGCATATAATCTTAATATAATTATTCAATAATTAATTTAATGAGAAATTACTCTATAAAAATAGCAAACTTGGCATTAAACTTTCAAAAGCATTAAGAAAATAATGGTCCTAATCAGAGAGTATAGGAAAATGGAGTGGTAAAATAAAGCATATTAAATTTAAGTTAAAAAAAATTAATACAATATTTTTAATGGCAAGTAGGACTATCGACAAAAATAAATTTGATTATTTAAGTGTCACTGGAGAATAAGATCAAACTCCAAAACCGGGTCCATTAATATAAAATTAGAAAAATAAAAATAAAAGCGGTAAATACTTCAAAAATTAATTTGAAGAATCCTCATAGAGGGATCTAATGGAATCTATAAGAAAAGCAAAACAATAAGATTCAATGTTTTTAATAATATTATTCCTTATTAAATTCATAAATAAATTAAAAATAGAATAAGATAACCCAGAGTTAGAAAAAGAAAATGATAAAACCTAAGCTACTCTGCTCAAGGAGAAATTGAGAAAATTGAAATTCTTTGAGTATTTACGAAATTTATTAATATACAACTAGAAAAATTTATCATATTTATCATAAATTTAATATATTCTATAAATATAATAATATTATAAATGAAATCACTTATTTATCAATTATATTTATTTATATATTCCTTTACAGATTATTTGAAATCAATAATGAGATATTTTTGCTAACAAGCTTGTAAGTTTAGAAATACTCAATTAATTTATTTATAGCTTTTATTCTAATTTAAATTTTATCTCCCAGATTATTTTTAATTCAATTCAAAGACACTCTCTTTAAAATTGGAGTATAAAAGCTACAAAGAGAATTTAAAATTATTATTAATTTAGAGTGCATATGTATATTGTATTTATAGATATATATTAAATTCGATATGATCAGATATCTAAAAAAGATAAGAATTGCCGATTCTGTGTCCGAGTTGACTCTCTCCGAATTCCAGCGTGAATTAATTCCCTACTTTGATAGAAATATCCTTAACCCTGCTTATAATAATAGTTTCCTAAAGAGAAAGAAGACAATATTAAATTATTATTAATTAAAATTGTGATTTATTTTTTATTTTATAGGAGGTGGGGAAAGTTAGTTCCACACATCAGTCCGAAACATGATTAGGAATAGTATTTAAAATAAAAAGAATTTAATAAATTTATATCATAAAGTTTAGTTTAAATATAGTAGAAAATCAGAGATAGACTCCAAAATTCTACAAAACATTGCACTAGAATTCAAAACTATATAATCTGGTGGCATTAGCAAATAGAGCTCAAAATTCTCAACAAAAAAGCGTAGCCTTAATATCTGTTTTTTATATAATTTAGTCATACCGTAATAAATTTTTAATATGAAGAATCTTGATGATGTGACAAGCAAAAACATATTAAATAATGATTAAGTTTACAACCTTGATAAAGAGTAATCTAAATCTCAAAATCGCAAGCATCACTGTATTTTAATTATGAATTATTTATAAAATTTATTTTATATCACTCCTCAAAAAGAACAAAGAAACCAGAATTTATAATGTCTTCCCCTCTAGATATTAATAACTTATATAATTTTTTTAAATTAATATATTTAAGATGTGTAGAAAAATCATCCTGTTAGTTCATAAGACAAAACTATGAATATAACAAAATCTAAATATTTTTGAATATAAATTAATTAGAATTTATTGACACATTAGTTTAGTATTTATCTTAATAATGTACTCAACTTAAACGTTAATAGTTAGCAATCGGATTAAATATATTCAGGCAGAAACTCAAAACTGAGCAATAATTAGAAATAACCTTAAAATAATTATGATAGATAAAAAACAAACCCCATAACTCAACAAGCTGTACATTCATCAAATAGCATTCAAAAAGCTTCTAAGAATCCACCCAGAAACTCATTCGCAATTTATAATAACGAATTCAATATTAACAAATATAATACAATTTTATATTCTTTATTTACCTTTTTTACTTGAATTTTAATAGACTTATTCTTAATAATGATAAAATAGTTTATATAATTAATTAACAATAATTTTATGTGTTTTATTAACAGTGAGTAAAATGACAGTTAAAGACGGGAATCCAGACCAAATTCATAACTAAACTTGACCAATTAATTTTACCAGTAGCTTTTATATTTAATAGTTTTAAACACAAAATTCATTAAAAAATTTACACAAACATTATTTATTAGCAAATGAATGCCAAGCAATCTCAAAAAGCAAAAGAAGTCCTCTCCTCAATATCCTCTTCATCTTCAGTCACAGAATGATAAATTACTTAAACATTTTTTATTTAAATAGTCTCATATATTTATAAATTAAAATATTTATTACTATGTTTTATATATTACCTAGTTAAATGAAGCTAAATTAATAAAATTACTATCTAACTAAAATAATTATAAATCAAAAGACCATATTCTTTAATTTTATATAAAATGCAGTAAAACTAATATTTTATATTTCTTAGAACATAATTATTATACAATATTTGTCATAGAAAAACTATTATAATAAACCAGAATGTTTATAGAATTCAGTTATTTTGAAATAAGAATTCATTTAATTTAATAATTTAATAATATTCAATCTACATTTTATAATTTATTTCAAAATATTATTGAAAAGTTTAATTTCTACTTTTTAGTCTATTTATTGGATATAAAGCAATTTAAATATTATTACGATAATAAATTAAAACATATAAATTATTTCTATTCATTATTTAGTAGTTTCCTGTGTTTTTATAATATGCGTTATTAATTAATCAAATTTGATGATCATTTTATCTTATTTTTTGCCAAATTCCTCCTGCTTATTTTTTACTTCTTTTTCAAAAATTCCTTATTTTATTATAAACTCTATATTTACTGCCTCATTTCTTATACTTAGATGTTCTGGCTTTTTATAATTGCTTGTTTTATATCTTTTACAAGCCTTACCACTTTAAATCCCAGAAATCAAATATAAAATAAAAGAAATATAGTATATTTATAAAAAAAATTAATAGTTAACTCATAAAATAATTTCTTAAGAAATCGATACTTGTTCGTAAAAAAGAGTCTCATTAATAATTTTTTCAGTATTATAGGAATCGCCTTAATTAAATTTAAAATTGCATTAAATATAAGTATTATTGGCAAAGTTTAACTTCACTTTTATTAGCACTCATATGTACTTATAAATAATGTTTTTTATAGGCATTAAACTCTTATTAATCATCAGATATGCTCTTAACAGGCCTCGTCAAAAGCAGATATTTAGGGAAGTATCTTCGATTGAGTAGATCCTCATGAGTGAAATAAGATTCCCTTTCCTTAATTAATTAAGCTTTAATCTTGTAAGCTTCAGCTACCATCTTTTACATTACTTTATCATATGATTCAGAAATAACTGCTATTATGAAATTCAAAAGTATGATGTTTAGGAATAGTACAGCTGAAATCCAAATTAACCAAGCATAATACACATGTTTTTCGTTTAATTCATAAAAATTATCAATTTAAAAATCTCCAGTAGAGGCTCTAAAAGCCATTATAAAGTAACCTAGATAACTTATTCCATCATATTCCACGTTTTCATCGCTTGTCTTTATTTTCAAAAGAGAGAATAAAAATGATTAATAAACTTTCATTTAATCATAAATTCACTAAATGAAATTTAATACTAAATATCAGGCCATACATGATAATCACAAAACTATAAAGTAGAATGAAATACTTCAAATCATAAAACACAGCTTTTAACATGCTGACTTAAAAACTAAAATCCTCAAATATCCTCAAGTTAGAGCATAGTTTAGTAAATATCATGAAAATCACTAAACCTTGCAATATGACTATCTCACTCTCTAGAAGGTTTTATGTATCGACTATTACTATGACTATATATAGACATGTAAATATCATGTCTGTGAAATTCCATAAATCTCGTAAATACTCTCTTCAACCAATCCTTAATATCATCCTAATTTCGAAATATTACATATATATCAAGTAAACTTGAAATATTTTGGTATAATTGTATTAAGATGATTATAATTTTTATTGATATTTTGGTTAATTTAACTTGCACAGATAATTTTACATATAAGTTACTATTCTAAGGTTCTATCTTCCCCTTAAGTAGTAAATAAATACAAATCTACTATATAACTCAAAAGAAATAGAATAAAGTAGATGAATTAGTATAAGTAAAAAGCTTTCGAGAATTTAGTCCATTTAAAGTCAATTATTGTTTGAATTAGTGGAGTTTCAAAAATTATCAAGTTTTTAATTTCGGAAATGCATTCAGTAAACTTTTTAGTCGCGGAGTTTTAAAAATATTTAGGATCTAAATGTCTTAATATTTTTTGGTAAAAAATAGTTTAAGGCATGTTAATGAAGAAATATTCTACTTATAGCTGTTAATTTTCATCAAATAAGTGGCCAATTGTATCTGTGTAGTTATTCTAGATAAATCCCATTATAATATTATCTTCATATTCAGAGAACACTATGGTTTTGTTGTCTTTAGAGTAATTTGGATAAGCATCTGATTAAATTTTCTTTAAAACCAAATTACTATCAAAATAATCTTTGAGATTAATACCGTTTCAAGAAAGTTGAATAAATTTTTAAATAAGTTAAGTGTATTTAACAATAAAGTAGCAGATATGTTTGTCTACTATATGATTGAAATATATAGAATCCTAGAATTTCACGAGCATTTCTAGTAAAATAACTTATTTTTAGTAATCGTTTTTATCTATAACATAATCAACGACTGTTGAGCCCTTACAATCTTCTTATATAAGGTTAATTGGATGTTTTAAGTTAATATTCTATAATCTTTTAAAAATTCCCTCCAAAATTTTATGATTGAATTGGCAGAAAGCGTTCAAAAACGATCCACTTTTAAAATTTACAAATTAAGTTAGTTTCTTCTCTTTAATGTTTTGCATGTAAGATAGTAAAATTTGCGAAGGCTTTTGTATTATTTGGGATTAATAAAGAGAGGCAATTGCATATTTTGGAGTTAAAAGTGAAAGTTTTTATAGTGTATGAGAGTCATCATGTTTAAGTATGAGAATGTGATTCTTATCTTTTGTAATTTTTATAAGATACTGCTCTGAATTAGATCTTACCAGTACTCTATCATGCCTTCAAATAACTTGAAAGCCTTCATAAGAAAAAAAAATATACTATAACATATTTAAAATAATTTATAATAATGAGCCTTCTCCAGAGACTGCTTTTACTAATGTTAATCCCTAATAATTAGCGCTTCATCCTCATAGAATAATTCTTAATTATTTGCCTCAAACAAAAAAGATCGCTTGAATTCTAAACTTTTTTAATCAAATATTAAATATTTCTCTTTATTTTTGCTTAATATCTAGTACTTATCACTATACACGACTGAGTTGGTTTAAGTTTTCCTTAGATATCTGAATACTATAAATGAAAAAAAATATTAGCAAATCGAATTTTACAAATAATTTATTTTGATTTATTTATTTATAAGTTCTCATTTATTTTTGCTAATGGCTTAGAATTTTATGATAGAAAATTCAGGCTAAAGTAATTTGTAATATTACCTCAATTTAATTGAAATTATGAATGTCAATTTCAAAATCTATATATTAGTAAATTATGAATTTTTTATATATCATTAAAGAGTAAGATACTTGGCCTAAGTAGAAAATTAATTATTTATATAAAAATGAGATAATAATAGTTCTGCTATTAATAATATATGATAGATTACGATTTGATAATTTAACGATAATTCAATCTTTTTAATTGACAAAAAAATCATATGAAAATTAATTGATTTTTATAATTACAATATTCCTCTTAGATTTAAAATTAGCACAATCATCAGTTATTTCAATCTAAATATTTAATTATTTTTAAAATTTCAACCTCTACCAAATATACTTTCTAATCTGAATATTTCAGCTCTATTAATACTAATTTACTATCAGCAAATTTTACCACTAAGTAAATCTTATCAATTCTTAATTCATATTCTTTTCATAAACTTTGAAAATTTAAAAATTTCTCAGTAGATTCTTAATTAATCATTACTATGTATTTGTTATGTGTTGAAAACCTGATATATATATATATTGGCAAAAATACTTAACAAATTAAATAACATAATATATTCTATTTTTTTAATAATTAATTTTAAGTTTTTAGCTATCTATAACAAGTACATTATGACATTTTAATGGATTCTAAGCTTTACTAATATCAAACTTCTTGAAAGTCAATGAGTGAAGAAGTTTTCACTGTTGATAATATCATTAATAAATTCTATGGTGTAAATCAAACAAAAAGAAAAGAAAAGTCAATAATTATTAAAAAAATACACCAAATTTCTTATTCAGCACGGCTAGATTTCTTATCAACTTAATGGCTAAATTTGATAAAAATATCGAGTTATTTTAAGTCTTTATTTTAATTTTTTTTGAGTCTAACACTGTTCCTGAAGCTGCAGTTCCTAAACCCCTCTATCTAAGTGTTCCAATTGACTCTGAGAATAAAGGCAACAGAGGAATGTAGTGTTAATTATTTTGAGATTCGATCACTTCGACTTCATTGTCCATAAACCCTCCATTTTCTTAATGATGAATTTTCTCTATTAGCAAATATTCACTAGAAACTCTGATATGTTGTTACTTTTCTATAAAATTAAGAGGCAGTATTTAAATCTAAAAGAATTTTATTTTAAATAGTATAATTTTGTATATTTCAATGTTAAAATATTATTTGAAAAAATAGCATATTATTAATTATAAGTATAAAAAATTATCGGTAGTTTTTATTCAATTATAGGGTAAAACTTTCTTACTTGCAAGGAAATATCAATTTAAAAAATAATTTCTAGGTAGATTTAATCAATAAATTTACTTACTATGTTAATTCTAAAATATTATTTAACATTTCATTAAAATATTTGAAAATATTATTCCTTTAATTAAGAATTCTTATTGATATAAGAGAATTTAAATCATTATTTTATTAAATTCACCGTAATTAATATAATTAATTAAAATATATACACTGAATTTCCCTTAATAATTTATTTGTTAACAATAAAT
The DNA here is from genome assembly GCA_000711775.1 of Oxytricha trifallax. Classification (NCBI taxonomy): domain Eukaryota; phylum Ciliophora; class Spirotrichea; order Sporadotrichida; family Oxytrichidae; genus Oxytricha; species Oxytricha trifallax. The sequence goes on from ARYC01002114.1 coordinate 40,826, forward strand.
ATTTTTACTTTAATTTTTAATAAATTGAAGTATTTGATTCGAAATCTTAATGTTTAAATTTGATGGTATTCACTAATATTATTATGTAAAAAGATTATTTTTTATATGAAAAGTATAAAAGTGATTATAATTTAATTGCTAACTTAAGTCTCTTTCCTTTTAAAATATTAAGAATTATATTTTTATTTTTAAAAAAAGTTATTTCTTTTTCCATAAATTTATCATTATTGATAAAATTTATTGGATATTAAATTTGAATATAGTCCCACAAACTTGTATTTAAAAACAATTAAATTTATATAAAAATAGTAAATAAATTAAAAATGAACGCATACGAGGAAGGTCTCTAACAACAACAGGAATAGTAGGTAAACCTCCAACTTTAAAATGAAGAGAGACTCTACAGAGAATCTGATCCTCTTCTTGCGAATAATTATTGCAAAATCTTAATTTAATTATTTAATTTTTAATAATATATCTATAAAACTCATTTGGAATATGTAGATTCTTACATCACATGAAATCATTTCTATATATTTAATAGAATAATGACAATCACGACAGACTTTCAAATTACTCTGGTCGTTTGGGTTAGGGTCAAAATTTCTAAGAGTTGAGGAGGCAACGCACAAACGTTGAAGTAGACAATATCAAGCGCGATATAATAGCAGATTTGATCTTCATTGCTATAATTATAGTTCTCACTTTACATATTGGGTCAGGTGCTACTTGTGGAATTCCCATATTGAAATGGATTATGGTATACTTCAGCATATTAGGGTTAAGATCAGCCAGCAATTTATTAAGGATTTACATGATTAGAAACTAGTTTTATTTTAGGTGTATAAAGAGACATTTTTAATCATAGAGGTGAAAAACTTGTTGATTAAAGAAAATAAATTGCCCCAATTTATTAAGAGTAGACAAATAACTTCACAATTCTAAGCTTCATTGTGATAGATGGTTTCATTTTGGGTTGGTTAATTTATGGCAACATATTATTTTTCTCAAAAAACAACAATTGCTACCAGCTATAAGACTCGCGCATGCTCTATGATATGATGCTTATCCTTCTAATTTTCGGATATTTCTAGATGTTAGTCTACGCAGTGATTATTTTGATGTTACCCTGCATAATTTACCAATTGAGAAATCAACATAGAGGTAGAAATGACTTAAGTGACTAAGCCATTCCCAATGTTATTTAAAATTTGACCAGACTCAAGTTCAAAACTGATTAATTTACGAATGAAAACGTGTGCAGTATATGCTTTGTGGATTATAATAACGATGACGATGTGACTCCACTTTCATGCAATCCTGGACACTATTTTCATACTGCTTGCATCGAAGATTGGATCAAAATTGGAAAGAAAATTCAAATTATTTTATCTTAGATTAAAGAATTTCTGATAACTTAATTTCTTTATACATATGTAAAGAACTCTTGTCCACTATGTCGCAGTCCAATTCAATAAATTTCTTGAATAAATTTAGTAAGTTAAAATTCAAAAGATTATTATAATTGCTTAAGAAAATGACTTACATAACTAAATGTTAATTATATTATACATGGTTATTGGTATTTTGTTCAATTATAATACTATCCGAAGAAAAATTATTTTAATACAATTATGATTGAAAGTATTTTATACAAAAATTAAAATATTAAATTTATAAAATAAGTAAAAAAGATTCATCTAAATTTTCTAAATTTTATTTGACATTTCCAACAAAAATTATAAATTTAAGGAATTAAGAATTTTTCTTCAATTAAATGAAGAAAAAATTGAAATATAATTATTTTTCGCTTAATAACGTAAATTGAGATTATATTTTCAATGAATTAATATAAAATAAATTAATATTCCTCTAATTTTAAACTTAATTTTCGTATAGGCATTATTTTTCTGATTTTATAAATACTCATTTAAATGCATTAAATATAGAATTTTTAACTTAATTTTTTATGAGAGAGTGCAGAGTGTATCTACTTAGGATGACGAGAACATAATGGTCGATAGATCTATAGGAATATACATAAATGACATGATAAAGCACACTTTAAAAGTCTACACTTTATCATTAGCACTCTCTGAAAGAGATCCAGCTTCTGCTTATGAATCTATTTAAGATTCTTTAGAGAAAGTAATTTTATTTTAATTATAGTTGTTTTCTATTAGACTGGGCTAAATAACATTTTCAATTTGTATTGGGATAAATTGGTTCATATTTTGAAGTAGTCTTTGACAAAGATAGAGTAAACAGAGATGTATTCTTATCTATTTAAGGGGGTATTTTTAATATATATTTAATTTGTATTTGAATTAAACTGGTAATTGATAAAATAAGTACCTCATTAATATTTTAGGTGCTCTCAAATAGATATTTCGTTTTTCTGAATGGTATCTTACTCTTTTGGTAGAAAATTCTTAATGAAATCACTCCCTCTGACAAAATTTAAATCTTAGAGTAAATTTTATTTATGAGTTAAATACAATTCTAGGTTGAAGTTTCAGCTATTTGACTCCCTAACAGCTTTGAAAGATAAATACCTTTTGAATATAAACAAGCAATTATAAGCTTAATCAGATCAAATCCTGAATGTCTTACAAGAAATAAAGAAATTTGGAAAGTTTATGAATCCATATACCCAATCTCAATCTCAGACAACTAATCAAAACATGAGTTCTAACAATAGCAATTCAAACGGCTAAGCTTAGTAGCACCAGCATTCCCCAAATTCTTATGAAAATAACGCAATAAACCTTGTTACCAATAAGCTAAATGATTTGATTGATACACTAAGCATTCACTTAAATACCACCTAGACTTAACTTGATTTAAAAGATCATATTGAAACTATGATTAGAGATTTATTACTAAACCTGATACAGCAATTTATAGAGCTCGTTTACTAGCTTAATTTTCATGGTGAGGACCTTAATGAGCACTTAAAGTTTAACTTTGTTCTTTTGGATTTATCTAAAAACATTGATATTTTTCTGGAAAATTCATCTATGTCTGATCACGAACCAATTTCAAAGCAAATTAAACGCTTGAGAAAGACTATATTAAAGCAACTATTAACAAATTTAGAAAGTTAAATAAGTTTCACCTTGAATAAAATGATGCGCAGTATTCCAATCTAAGAAAATGTAGAAAATTACGATGAGCTGCTGAGTTAATGGAGAGCTAATACTTCTGATTAGGTGCTTTAATACTTTATTCCTTAAAAGATCTAGGATTACTAGTAAATGATCATTGATGCTAATATGTCATTCGAGTAACTTGAAAAACTGGGAGAGTATAGAAATCTAAAAGTTAAATTCTCTAAATCACTTATTCTTACATTTTGCTTACTCGTTGGTAATTTAGAGGTTTAAAATGAAGAAGTTTAAAGAAAAATATTTTAGGAAGTTGAGTAGTCTACCTATTCTACACTATAATAATATTGCATATTTAGTAATAGTATATGCTATTTTTTTAATTGAAGCTTTTGAATAACTAATTAAGATAAACAAGAAATCTTCTATATTTAGGAGGTATTAGAATTAACTGGGCAGTATCTTAAAATAGAAAGAAATAGAAAATTAACTATTTTGTTTAAGAATTCAATAAGATATTGAGGTGTCTCAGAGGTCAAGTTAAAACGAGGTATTAAAAGATATTCAAAAATTTAGTGAGCAGCTTTTGATGAGATAAATAAGAGATAAAAATAATTAAAAATAGAAAGATAAGATATTAGAGTTAATTAAGAAAATTCCAACAAGAGAAGGGGCTAAGATTAATGACTATATCAATTAATATTTGGAAATTTGATCTTTTATTAAATTTCACTTTTAGTTAATTCATCATTAATTTTTATTTATTAAATCAAGTCATTTGAAAGTATTAAATGTATCTTTCACCTATTTCTTGTCCATTATCTTCTTAACAATTAAATGATATCTTAATGTCTAACTCTCTAGGATGCTTTTTGTTTTTCCTGATTGCTAATGAGCCAAACATCTTATCTCCCTTCTCAAGATCATACTCTCCATCTATGTAAAAAAGTGTTTGTTTCCAATGGGTTACATGAGTGAATGGACCAGTTGTGAATCTTAACGGCACTTTCAAATTGTGCCTAAATTCACAATCAAACCATGTAATTAGCCCATCAATTTTCCCTTCTTATTGCATGGTAATACAGTATTTATTAGCAAATACTGCATCCTCCTTCTTGCAAGTGTTCAAATCTAATGAATAAAATGTGCAAACATCTGTTTTGATTTGTTTCATTTCAATAGCTTCAACAGTGGGTTCTATGTAAATTAGATTTCCAATTTCTTCCATATCAATACCATATACTTCTTTCCAGAATACTTACTTGCTTGTCTTGAAACCAAATTTGTCTTCGAATCCGGCTATAAACATGTTAAACTTGTCTGGCATAATTATTCCTTTATCTTTAACTAGCCACTTGTCTCTTGCAAATAAGACTGTATCTAACATGCTTTCATACAGTAAAAAATAGCCCATCCACTCTGATATAATTACATCAACTTACTCAACTGGTAACTCAATCTCTTCTACTTTACCTTTAATGATTGTGATTTTATCTGCAAACCCATTCTTTTTTACAATGTGTTTTGCATACTCTGCAATCTCAGCGTTATCAATTCCATAAACATGCTTTGCCCCAGCTCTAGCTGCAAAAATGCTTAATATTCCAGTACCACACCCAATATCAAGCACAATTTTATCTTTGAGTACTTCACTATTTTTCATCATTGCTTTCTCGTAACTCGAAGTTCTAACATGATCTTTAATCATTTCCTCGTGAATATAGTAGTGCGAGTAGCTATCAAAGTATAAATCAGTTGGGTCTTCTGCATGCATAGGAGCAATCACAGTCTTTTTGAAATCTTCTTCGTTGAACCAATTAGAAGAGTCATATCCTTCAAAACCTTCCTCATCTGATTTCTTGTTCAAGTGTTTGAAGGGAGGGATTTAGAATTGACCTTCACCATCGTTAGGACTTTGTTTTGAAGGGGTTGAATTAACAGAAATAATCTCTTATTCTTTTTTCTTTTAAGTACGATCAATCTTGAAGGTAACATCATCAGGGCTTGTAGACTAGTCTGAATTTGTTGAATTTTAACTTTTATTCTTTACTTGCTTATTTTCTGTTTAATTTTCTAATTTAGAAGTTTAATAATTTATTTAATCAATTTAATTCATCTTGATTTATGATTTAATCTTACTGATAGTTTTAATTTGGTATGTTAAACATATAAAATATTAATTTTCTTTATCAGAAAATTAAATGTTTATAAGATTGATTTTCTAAAAATTGGAATTTATATAGTACCAATTCTGAGATAAGGGCTTATGTTATTAAATAATTATAAATTAAAATTTCAAAAAATAATTTAATGCTTTAAACAATCTAACAAGCCAACTAATTTATTTTCACTTGTACTCTCTCATCTATTTAAGAAATATTACTATCGATAGATACCATTAGTAAACTTGTAAATTTCAAAATTTTTCATAGTTTAACTTACTCAAACTTTGAATTTAAACTTTCCAAACATTGAAAAGTGCTCTTAGAGTTTAATTGACTCTGGCTTAAATCATATCACTCAATATTTCTAAATTGAAGAATATTTGGATTGCTTGAGTCAATCCTTATACATCTCTATTCTCAAAACTGTCTTAGAATTTCTTTGAGGTTTAATCAATGAGGTCTTTTTTTATTTATTAAATCTGTTCTAGATACTATTTAACTTCTGGAATAGAAGATAACATAATCATCATTGAGCCTTATTAATCAAGTTATTGGGAATCCTAAGTATGATTTTCAATAATTAATTATGGGTCAAATAAATAAATAAGGTCTCTTGAACAGTTAAATAATATGATTTGTGATTTAATCAGTAGAATCAAGAACGAAAGATTTGAGAGTAACTGATAGGCCAAGTGGATCTAGAATCTTCTTTTCTTAAAAATCATAAGAGTAGCCTATCTTTTGGACTAACTGGAACACTTGCTGTATATTCTTGAGTAAAATTTCTGTGTTTAAGATATTAGAGAGCCTCTTAACTTCGTTCTATGATTTTGAGATCTACGCTATGACATTTTTCTCCAAACTATTTAAACATTTGATTACTAATTGAAATATCTTACATTTCTTTCATCACAGACATCTATTTGACTACAGGTTCTATTTTTTCAAGGCCATCTCTTACTCTAATGATGTCCTAACAAACCACATTGAAATCTTGCGCTCGATCTTCAATGACACTCCTCATCGTGAGGTCTACACTTCTTTATACCTCTTCGAGATTCCACTTGAATTCATTCATTTCTGTTATAGTTTAAGTCTTATATAGATCATATAGGAATGAGGCTTCATCAAAGGTGTCCTTCAATAAGGCAGACAGCCTTTTGTCTTGAGAGAGCTGCGCTTTCAAGTGGTGAGTTGAGCTTACTTGGGGTTTGTAGACTTCGATGTCTAAATTTAAATCTTCCATTTTTATTAAAGAGTTATTATACCAATTTCTTCAGTTATAAATTTATTTATTGCACTCAAATTTGATAATCTACATAATGAGTTATTAATAAGCTCAAGTGTAAATTAGGACAAGCTAAAGTTAATAAATTTTTCTTCAATTTAAAATATAAAAGTATTATAGACTCTATAATGGACGCAGAAGAAGTATAAGCATCAATAACTATCGCAATTGTTTCTTTTATATCAGGAATCGCATTTAATGGATTATTACCATTCAGTAGTTACTTAGCAGTTCTAACATTGCTCGGATTTAGTGCCAATTTGCTACTATAACTTAAATCTGTATAAATTAATTTTATTCATTATCATTACATAATTCCAATCAATTAATTATACAAATACAGAAAGTTGTAAGTGAAAGGATCAATATATTAAGAAATAGGAAAATATAAATTCATCAGCTATATTTTAAAGTGATTGTACTTATTTAATTTCGTTTTTAGAGATCTTTCTATAAAAATCGTAGATTAAGAGAAGCCTTCATATCTCTGGCTTTGGGAATGACTTTTATTAATCCAATTTCTTACGCAGCAGATTACCTACCTTTTAGGATGTAATTTTATCTGGCTTCTTTAGCTTTATATCACTATGCAGAGTACTTATATGTTTGCTACTTTCATTACGTACAGCTTTCATTTGATAGTAAGTTTTTGACATAGTCATAAATTTCTTATAAAGCATTATGAGATAAACTGTTTTATTTAATCAAAAATTTATAGGTTTCTTGTTGAATCAAAGCATTTCATATGTGATAGCAGTGAATGTATCATTCTTGGAATTCACTATACTCTATAACTACTATGACTTTTATGAAATATTGCCTTTCTTTCTTGTCATACTTATTATGCTAGTTGGGTTAATAATCTTAAAAACAAATAAATATCATTTATATTTCCTTTGAAAATTTGTTTTGTACAAAACTATTGTTGAATGGTGGTAATTGGTCATTTCTTCAGAATCGGAGCTGAATTCACAGCTGGAGCAAATTTCAATCATAAAATTTAATTCCATAAAGATGAGAAACATAAATTAGTTACACATGGATTATACGCTGTATCAAGGCACCCTAGTTACTTCGGTTGGTTCATGTGGGCAGTAGGAACATAGGTATTAATCTTATAAAATAAATTTATGGTTAACACTCTATTATTACATTAATTATTTTGCCCAATATTCATGCTTAATCCATTGTCTACATTACTATTTTTGGCAACTTCATTTTACTTTTTCAAATCAAGGATTGAGTAAGTCCAATTAAATTGTTATTACAAATTCATTATAGGATTGAAGAGGAAATACTTTTAGAATTTTTCGAATAGGAATATAGCGATTACACTAAAAAAGTTGGAATATTAATACCCTTTATTAAAGGTTTCTAGGGATATGATACTAAATATTGATATTTAACTCTATTTTTTCAACAGTAAAAATATACAATTTCCCCTTTGCATTTATTTCTGTAATTATGTTTATGAAAATTTAGACCAGATTTAAATAAATGCAAAACATTAAAATTGCTCTAAATATATCGCCATGAATTTTCCCTCATCTCTCATAGTTTTTCTTGAAAAACGCATGATCGAATACTTCTCTTTCTAAGTTTTCACTTCCCAAGCGCTATTGAATATCTTTTATGAGAAGATCATTTACAATTTCTTAAAATTCTTGACTAACTTCAGTGCCCTCTGGAAAAACCACAGGATATCTCTTTATCAAAATTTGCATGATCTTATTGTCCTTGTTCAATAAAGCTTAAAAGCTTAAACAAGTTAATATTAGTATATTTAATATATGATTGATAAATGGATGATAACCGTACATGAGCTCATACATCATTAAACCTATTGACCATGCAATTGTAGTTAAAGATCGACACTGACTATCAATCATTTCTGGTGCCTAATATTTAATCTCAGTAGAGGCAGGCATCAAATAGCTATAAGTTGAGTCACCTGCTAACCTCAGATTTTAGAACATAGACTCATTTACTACTATCTTTACTTGCTTAGTTTGCTCATTAACATAGATATTTTATGGTTAAAGAAGCCAAATTTCTATCTATTTTGACTCTAGCTCACTAATAGCTCTTACTAAATTACCAAAGATCTGAGCAACTTTTGTATCGTCGAGTGGTTCTAGTTCTTTGAATCGTTTTAACTCATTTTGACGTTTTTAAATTAAGGCTTCTAGAGTTTCGAATTGACGATTTGGCTCTTGTGAAACTAAATGAGTAAATGCTCCTTCCTTCTCAACTAGTTAAGAAACTGGTTAGATACTTTTACAAGAATTTAAGACATCGATTTGCTAATTGGTAAGAGTAAAAGCTTTAGGATCTGTAATTTCTGAAACAATTAATCCTTATTTTGAAGCTGGAACAAACTCAGAGATGTTTCCCTCGCAAATCTTGTAAGTCTAAGCTTAATCATTAAATGAAATTCTTATTATAATTTAAAATTATGAATTAACTAAAAGAATATGCTTATGATTTTGGCTTGGGCTTTATTTGTTATTAGCTCTGCTACATGTTTTATTATAAAGGAGCTTAATATTGAGGCAATTCTTTTTATGAGTTGTTTATAACTGGATTAGAGTTAACTGCTGTTTATTACTTTGCCTGAGTCTATTTTCTAGCTATATCTTATTATATAGCAGTTTACTTTCTATTAGCTATTTATTGCGATTGAGTCTCTTAAATGTTTGAGAATTATTCTTGAGTTTTGTCTTCCTCGATTTGACTCGAATTACGTTTATTTTTCAAATCTTCATCCCCCTTCTTTTCTAAATTATCTAAGTTCTCATCCTCTATAATGTACATTTTCTCTGGTCTCCTAAAAATACCCTTTGGCACTTCTTTTTTCACAGTTGCATAATTCTTAAGTTTCGTGCTTGCCTATATTATAGTAAGAATTTTATGAGATCTCTATCTATTCTAAAACTTACCACTCTATAATACAAGATGTTGTGCCCTTTATTACGTAGAATTTTCCTAATAGTTGAAGCGATAACATCCCTCAAATTTTGGCTTATATATCTGTAGTCATACTCCCCAGAAACATGAATAATAAACTCTGAGCTGCTTTGATCTTCGCTTATAGTGAATCCATCAACTTTAAACAAGTCTATCCTTCTGTTTATTTCTAAAAATACAATTAATGAAGAAAATTCTTTACTTTGTTTTGAGAGATTGAACAAGTGCATATTTGTTATCAAGAGGGTTCTTTATTGCTTAATTCCGTATCTATTGTACTTTTACAAACCGCAAGACAAATAAACCTCCTCTAAATAAAAATGTAAGATGTCAAAATTAGATAAAACCCTAATATTAAGTAAGAATAGAAAATAATAAATAGAAAAGGTGCATCATTTTTAATAAAGTTATCGATTTACAAGCATTAATAATTTTAGAAAATATTATTATTATTCTATTTGATATTTCATTTTTGTTTATGCTGGTTTACCTTGGGGAGCTAATATAGATCTAACAAAAGTATCTGAATTAAGATTGAGAAGGTCTCTTTTTTCGCAAATATTTTCCATTAAAGATTTATAATTAAAACTATTATTATCAAAAGCTATCAAATCTTAATTAATATCAAACTTTATTAAATAAATACATGTACAAATAAATAATTCTTTAACTCTTGTTTGTCTTTGTTTATAATTTATTTTATACTATAAAATTCAGCTAAGCACATCCCAGACAATAACACTTAAATCGTCAGATGTAGATATTATCTTGTCATGTTCGCACCATTATACCTCATTAGAGATACCTATATGTCCAAAGTTTTACTCACTACATCCCAAATGAGCGATTTCTTAGTGTGATTTAATATCCCAAATATGCACTTTTTCATCTTCTGAGCCACTTACAATAAAGTCATCATAGAATCCAAAGTTTGCCCTAACTAATTAAATTTGTTAAGAAAATCTTTAAAGGCTTACCATAAAATTCATGCATTGATTTGTGTCCAATAAAACGTTGAGGAGGTTTTTAGTAGATATTGTACATGTCATAGAGACTAATCACACTATCCATTGAATTTACTAACATTTTATTTCCTTTTATAACGATTGAAATATTGCCTTTCTAAGTTTTGTACGGGTCTCCAAATGTAGATTGATAAAATGTGTTCTCAAGAGCGCATTAAAACATCTTGCTGAAATTCTATAATTTTCTTGGAGTTTGGTTCATTGAGTTCTGAACTGGTGAGGTTGCTTATCTAACATTTCTGACATCAGAGCTGTCCAACATTTTCAAATCAAAGAAACTAATTTTATCAGAGTGTGACTCAATCGAAACTAGTTGAGTTTGACCATAGAAAGCGAGACCTGTCACTGATAGTGAAACTAAGTTTCCTGATGGTTTCCTTGAGGATGATTGACCGCTCACTCCAATACCTCCTTTTTGTAGAATTTGCTAGGAAAAGAAATGCCTTCCTATTAAGTTGAAAGCTCCTACTGCACCACTATCTCTCATTCTAAAATCGTACAAGAATATTTTGCCATCTCTTCCTCCAGTAGCAACTAAATTATTTTCATCGCATTTCGCCAAACTTTTGACAGCGGAATCATGATGGTCTAGAGTGAACAGATTGAAATTTGTTTCTGCATCAATTAAGTGACAAAACTTATGACCGCAAGCAGTCAGAATCTATCTGTCATTATTCAGCCAAAGTAAGTCAAAGATCGGGTTCTCTACAACTCTTAAAGTACCTAAAATATAGTTGAATTTGATAATTAATCTTACTTTCAGGCTTGAGTAGTTATGGACTTATTCTCTCTTTCACAATTTTGTTCATTCCTAAATTAGGATAATACTGCTGAATAAACTCTTAGAAATATATTTAATCATGTATTGTGTTGGAAGCCTCTCTCTAAGTATTCCCAAACAACAAATTTCCCTTTATAGTTCCCACAGCGAATATATTGGGCCTAACACTTTGACACTTGACTGTTAAATTGTATTCTTAGGTGATCAATCTTTTGTATTTTGGGATAATTTATTGATCTTCAAAGTCATTCTTAGAGCTTTCATCTGCAGATGGTTCTTTAAATCTTGATAAGCAGTTTGACACATCTATAGTTAATGATTAAATATATAAACTGAAATTACTAATCCTCTAGTAATCTTTAAAGTGTATAGATGGATCTTTCTTCAAAGTGATTAAATTGTTATGAAAAGAAGAATTCATGTTTTAGTTGATTCCCGCAAATAATCTCAATTAATTTTATAAAATAAGATTAATGACTTTCAGTATGATTTTAATTTCATGAACTCTTAATTTTGAATCTTTAAATTTCAGAATTGCTCCTCAATTGATGCTAATTATATAATTGAACTTATCATCTCGCCTGCAAGAGGTAGAATTTAACGAGGACTAAATCGATGGTGGAGTAGAAGGAATTTGCGTTTAAAGAGATGAAGACATGATAGTAGCAATGTGCTATATAGCTGAATGTGTGACTTTTAATAGACCAGTTGATATGGAAGCATTCAATGTAAACCTTGAGAGGTAGAGAATCCTGGATGTGTTCTTGTCGTTACTATAGTTTGAATGATCTTATAGAAGAAATTTAGTTTAAGGTCTAATCACAATAGAGCAAAAACAATTATATTAGGAAAAAGAAAAGTATTAAAAGATAATTCTAATGTATTCTAAGTAAATAAGTAAAAGCATGAAATTTTATATTGTTAATTATTCATTAGAGGAGTTGATAAATAACATTATTATTTTATTTATCGAATTATTCCTCATTTATTTAAATACCCTAACTTCATTTTATAAAAGTTATTCATCCTTTAGAATAATAATTTTGGAGATGATAAGTCCATCAAATGGAGCACAGTATCTGAAATATCATGATCTATAATTAAACATTAGTTTTGCATTTTTTTACTTACTGTCATGTTCACGTTCTCTGTCATACAGATCAACTTGGAAATTTGCAACCTTTATGCTAACTATCAGGGCTCTTTAGTCATCTTCTTCATCAATAAAGAAAGGGAGTACGATTTAGTCATACTTAAAGAAATTCTGTAATTAATTAAGGCAGTCCTTAAGAGTGGTCTCGTTGTTAAGTTTGCGACAAAAGTTTGTGTTAAAGTAAAGGATTTTAACTGGTGTATTATTAGCGGTGGTTTAAGAATACAAATCTATAGAGTTACGCATAGTTGCTCTCTAGAAGTTGTATTGAGATTAACGAATGAGGTTTATTTTCTCCAAGATTTTCATATAAACATTAATGATGTTTTCTCTAAAAAGTTTACCTTTTGCAAACTCAAGCAAGTCTTCCTTATGGATTATTGCATTATAGTATTCAAAGATCTCTCTGATATGGTATGGGTAACTGTTGTAGTCTGGGAATTCAAGTTTGTTCTAATTCTTAATTGTTTATAGTTTCATAGATAGTTATTGCTACCTTATTGAATCAAATGGCTCTTACATTTCAGCAACAAAATTCACAAATTACTCACCAAACATTTCTTTTAGGTAAGCTTGTACATTTAAAAGCCTAATATGACAAGAGGATTAAAACTAAGTTGTTTATGAATACTTTATATTTGTATTAATTAACTAATTTTACTCTTAATACTATATTTTAAAAGTTAATTTTCCCTGTTTTTATTCTAATACTTTTGCAAATCTATAAAATATATATATTTAAACAAGGCAAAACAGTTTTTACTACTTACTTTTTGTAGAGAGTAATGAAGCTTGAGTATCAGAGGACTCTCGATTGGTAGGTCTCTTTAGGTTCATTTAAGCCAATTTATTCTGCAGATCTTTCTCCATTTCAAAATATTTTCCTTGCTTCACATTTGCTGGGCTTATCATAGGGGAAAAACCTATGTCTGTAACATCTTACTACTTTCCATTACTTTTATTGGTCTAGAGATTGGCGCTGTTCACATTGTTTGATTTTGAGGACTTATTTAATGAATTTTAGTGACTAATATTTCCTATCTTCTAAGAAGATTGATTGCTACGCTATAAGTCTGCCTATTTTCCGTTGTGATTCTGACTGGCTTAGTTTCTAATTTTGTTTTAAGGTGAGTTATTAGAGTCTCTTGCACTTTTGTCTTCATATCTGTAAATTGCCAATGAAATGTCTGAGCCTTGTCTTTTTAAATCTTTATTTGACTGATTTGATTGATTAAAAGGGGATGGCTAAGCTGGCATAAACTTGTCGATTTTGTCTTGACGATTTTGTTGTTCTGATCTCATTTGATTTATGACTTAGCTCTCATTCACTTGCCTCTATTGAAACTAAAATTTTTAATGCTTATAATTTGATAATTAATTCTGATTAAAACTTAGCGGATGATGCTTAATTTCTATTGAAAGTTCCTCTCTAAGATCTGTTATTGTAATTATGTTCTGAATCAGTAAAATCACTTTGGTTATTTTTAGATTCCTCATAGTCCCTTTATCCATAAGTTGTTCTTCTCATAAGTTTTGAAGGTAACAAGGCTCTGGCTTTATTCTGCCAGACATACTCCGTGTATTTTTTCCTCACCTCATTAGGTTTGATCAGTAAATGCATGCATTCAGCCATTCGTTTTAAGAACTCCTCTCTTACGAGATACTGCTTATCATCTGTCGTGGGGAAAAGATATAAACTGCTTATATGATTGCTAAATTCTCTCAACATATTCGCATTTGTGGAGAAAAGCGATAGTAACTCTTAAAATTCTGCATCATCACTGTCGCTTGTGAACCTCCTCACAGAATTAAGGATCTCCCCCACAGCTATGGTTGATATATATGTGATATTCTCTAAAGTACTAATCAATTTTTAAGAGTGATTATGCACAGCACTGCTTTAAGTGTTTTCTATAATATTGAAGAGAAAATTAGCTTTCTCAACTTCTTTGCCTCCAGAGTACAGCAAGTTGAATAACACAATCTTATTAAAATCGTACTTTTAGCGCGTGTTATCAACGAAAAAGAAATCCTAGATCAGGAAGTTCTTAATACTACCCTGATTCACTACCTCTGTTTACTTGTAAATTTGAATTATATCCCGCTTTGGGACCTCTCCCTTATTTGAGGCAAGTAGCACTTTCTCAATCATGTTAATGCAAGGAACTTCCTTCATCCCTATTTTCGATTCCTCATTAACAAATTCAAGAATTTAATATTTTAAAAAATGATTTAATCATGGATATTAACTATAAATTATCAGCTTACTATACCCCCAAATACCTTACATTTTGTTGCATATGAATTTATTAAAGAAGTATTCTATTGATATTTTTAATCTTCGACTCGGGTCCTTCAATAGTAGAATCCGCATCTTTTCTGCTTTTGGAGCAACAACATGCAAGTAACATATTTATGTTTTTGATTATTGTGTTCTTATAAATAGATTTAAGTTATTTTTAGAGTAAGTAAATGAGTTATTATTTGAGTTAGTGAGTGACTACTCTTATTTATTTTATTTTATAATATAGCCTTAAAATAATAATAATTCCGATTTATTCTAAAAATAATTAATGTGTGATTAGCTTTTTTTAAACTGCTTAAATATATTAATCTAAATTTATGTCAAGAAAACCAGTATTTTAATCAATGAAGTCCACCTTTTTTCTCTATTTTCTTTGCTTTGTGCAAATCGTCAACCTATCTTCTTGCTCTGATAAAAGCTAAAGCGTCATTGTCTACTCCACCTTAATCGTTGTTGCTATCTCCATTTTAGTTGTCATTATTAAATAATTAAAAATTATTGGAATATTTTATTGAAAATGTGTAGACATAATCTTGCAATATCATCAACTCCATCATCCATTCTGAAGACATCTCTTGGCATTTACTTAGTGGACTATTACAGAGTTCTCCCTGATTTTTACTGCATTAAAAATTAATCAAAATCATCTAATAAACTTACAGGCATCTGAGTTTGTCCATGCTGTGACATTACATCTTCCTCATCAAATGTACTCACATACCAGTCCTCAAACGACCCAACCAGCTGTTGCTTAAGTGTGTCAATGCTTTGCTATATGTAGAACACTTCGCCCCTCAATGACTTGAGTTAATCGTAATTCTCTCTGTACTGCTTCTTCAATTCCTTCATTCTCTGCAAGTATGAAAGTTCCTCCTCATCTATGATTTCTTGGTGAATTTGGTTGTTGTCTCCACTCAAACCCACGTTGTCGTCGTCATCCATGCCAACAAGGTCTTCTCTCATTTGTTTCTTCTTTTCTTCAGCTTTTTCTTCAAGCTTGCCCTTGATCTAGTCTAACTCTTTCTTAGTTACATTACAGACTTCAGTTAAAGATTTCACTATGACTTTCTTATCTTTGAGATCCTGGCGATTTGAGATGATCTAGTCTTCGAAAGTCTTTCCTTCTGGGAGAGATTTGAATTCAAGGAAAGCTTATTATCTTTCAATTCACAATTAATTACTAATATTTATATGGTTTTATAAAGAAGAGCAAAAATCAACTGATTGGCTTTCTCTTTGCATCTCTTTGTTTCTTAAGTCTCATAATTTCAAATTTGCTATCTGCTTCTTCATCATTAATTTAAAGAAAAATTAAAATTAAGATTAGTAATATTGTAGAAATACATTCGAAATTGGGAAATTAATTATATATAAATTATTAATAATTCAAAATCTTAGCAGTTAAAGTTCGCCAATTTAAACGATCTCGGGCTTACTCGATAGGGAATTTAAAATTAGCTGGACTTTGTTATTGGCAGTACTATTTTATTGCATCCCTGGAGCTAGATAACTTGACTTTAATGTGAAGGTATAATTTATTGAATTTAAAGGAGTTTAATTAAAGTCAAGTTATCTAGCTCCAGGGATGCAATAAAATAGTACTGCCAATAACAAAGTCCAGCTAATTTTAAATTCCCTATCGAATAAGCCCCAGATCGTTTAAATTGGCGAACTTTAACTGCTAAGATTTTGAATTATTAATAATTTATATATAATTAATTTCCCAATTTCGAATGTATTTCTACAATATTGTAATATTTGCATCATAGTCATCTTGCTGGATATAATCATCGTCATCAGCCTGCATCCTAGCTATTTCTTCCTCCTTCTTCTTGCTCAATTCAATCTTGTTAACTGGTTTGATGTTCCTGGGGGCAATACCCAGTCCAAACTCCCCTATTTCTTCCAAGTCGCCAACACCATCTTAGTGCATCATTGTCTTGCGTTTTTCTAATTCATGAAGTTGAGTTGGTTAACGTTAACCGTGTCCCAAAGTCTCAGCTTGCTATTCTATAGTCTTGGCTTCATGCTCTAATCTACGGAAAACATTTCTCATTTAGGCGAAGAGTTCTTTAACTTAACGCATGCTGTTTAAATACTCAATATCTTCGAGGTCTCCGTCCATAAAGTTCTAAGCCATTTTCTGGATTTCATATTAATTTAATGATTGTAAAGTCATTATTAAAAACAATCATATAATTAGCAATATTGTTGTTCAGCTGAATATGGATCGTAATTAACTCTTCCCTTGTTTGCCAAAGTATCATGCATAGCCAGCTCTTATTTCAAATCTCTAATTTCCTTCTCATATTTTTTAAGCAACAACTGAGGGTCTTACTATACATTGATAATAGCCTCGTTACTGACCTTCATCATTCTGGTGGCAAATTTCAAAGTTGAAATAGTTTCCTCGACATGATCAGGCTCAGGGTAAACATTGGCAATCATAATTGTCTAACAGTTACCACCAATTGAATTCTTAAGGAAGTTTGTCAACTTGCTCTATCTATAAGGGATATGATCTCGCTTGTTATCACAGACTGATACTACAACTTATTCCAAGAAGGTAAGAGATTTATTGATATAAGTGGCTTCTTTCAAGTTTATGCCCTAAGCTCCAGATTTCTTGGTTCTTTCACTACCAGCTAAGTCTACTAAATTAAGCTTGGAAAAGACAACTTTCTCAGTTGACTCTGTTCTACTTTTACTCTCTAAATGAATGGTATAAATACAGTGACTTCTACTTGACTCTTTATTTAGTTAATGTGCGCTGACAGTTCTGTTAGTTTCACCTTCGAATAAGTAATTCAAAGCTTCCTCTTCGTTATTTACAACATTTAATGAAAGGCCTTTAACATGAATTTCACCCTTGGCATCATCTTATATGGAAATCTAGTTGCCACCTTATTCATGAGTTGGAGTAGTTGAAATAAGATCAAACATCAGTTCATTATAGATTTCTAGGTAGCTCACTCTCACTGTAAATTCTTACTCGAATCTACTTCCAATTTCTTAGAAAACTTGGGTGATAGCTCTTGGGATCACTCCTCTGTATTTATAATTTTAAGTAGATCCATTCATCGTAAATGTCTTTCCTGCACCTGTTTAGCCATACACCATAACAGTACCGTTGAATCCCTCTATAACGCTCTTCACAATATCTCTAGCACAGTGATCAAAAACGTCTTCCTGTGAAGAATTGTGAAGGATTTTATCGAATTTGAAACGCCATTATTCTTGCTGATTGTTAACAAAGCCGCCTGATTCATTCTTTAGAACTTAAACAGTCACTGTCTATAGGAAATTCAATAATTAAAATCATGATAACTAATGCTTAAAAGGTGACGCTTACATTATTTACTTAGTCAATCTGCAGATTTTTAGAGGCAAAATTTGATGTTGGTCTGGTTCTAACAACGACTTGCACTTGTCTTTTAACCATATTGAAATTATTTGTTAAAGATTATATATAAAATTATACAATTAAAGAGATCAAATCACTTAATTAACTTTTGACTAGTAATTAAAATAAAATAGTTGTAAGTTATATAATTTCAATTATAATCTAAATCAAAAGAAATATGAGTAGTATTAGTTCTTCAAAGAGTGGTCTCTCCCATCATAATAAAATGAACCGATCTGGCTATGACGGGGTGGGTGGCTATGACGATTTAGATGTAGATAATCCTTTCCGCATTCCACCAGATGAGAAAATATTCTCGTTCAAGGAAGAGGAAAAAGAAAGAAAAATTGAGGAGCGTGACAAAAACAAGTCCATGAAGATTTGGGAAAAGAACCGACCCACGAGAGAGGGCTGTTTAAGAAAAATTGGAGAGACAGACATCGAACCTTCAGCTCTAGCTATCAATCCAAAAGTGCAAAAGAAAATTAATGTTGGAGAAGCTGCTGGATTCACAATTCCAATCGAGAGACCTAAGAACAAGGAGAATCGTTATAAATTAATTGACAAGAAGCGTGAGATGTTCTTAGTTCAATAAATGCTTGAAACAAAGTAGAGAGAAATACAGAGATTAGAAGATCATGCATTTATGAGAGAAGATGGTCTGAATTGCTCTGAGAAAATGCTTGCGCAAGATACTAACTCATTTATCGCATTCTTTAATGAAATTAAGGATAAAACATAACAAGCTAATAAGGATTATGAAGCTCTTAAATTCAAAAAGGCTTAGAAAACCTAAGAACTTTAAATACTATCAAAATTTCAATAAAAAATTGAAAAATTACTCAAACCTTAATTTAATAAAACTTAGATAAATAAACGATGAGTAGACAATTTTAGTGAGTGGAATTAACAAGAACTTGGAGAGTTTAAGCATATTTTACGATTACAAAGTATTTTTAGATTCATTGGCAAGCAAGGAGACTTAAGACGAAATGGAGAGAAAGAAAGAGATGCGTAGACGTAGAAGGGAAGAAATGGAAAAGAGAGATTAATTTGGTCAATCTCAAGGCAGAGGTGGATTTAATGGCACTGGAAAAAATTAGAATTCAAAAAATAGGCAAGGAGTGGCTGGTCCTTCAAATAACATGAAGAACGACGAAAGTGAAGTGCAGATTCCTCCAAAGCTAAGAGAGGTTATCGAAGAATCAGATGATGAGTACCCAATTAACTTCTAAGATCCAGATCAATTACTCGAAATATTCTCAACCCTTGAGGAGAAAAACTTGTTCTTAATTCAGCAAGGCTAAGATGCGGAGCACTTACTTGAGACTAAGAAGCAAGAATATGATATGTTGAAGAATAACTATCAAAGAGAAATTGGGCTACTAAAAGGTTCTAAAACTGAGATAAAAACCAGAATTACAAAAACCGATGTCGAGAAAAATAATCTCGAGAACACTTCTTAAGATCAGCTGAATAAAGCATTAGACCCAAATATCTACACCAAAGTTGACTCCCAAGTAAAAGATCTCTATCAAATAGGCTTCGCAGATAAGGCCGAAGGTAAAATGGGAAATGCCTCTGTTATTCAACTGCTCAATGAAATTGAAAAGCTTATTGATGGATACCTGCTTGACTTCACTATAAGTGAGTAGATAGATAAGGACTGTGTGTAATCAGAGTCTACTAAGATTAAGAAAGCTCAAAGAGTTCAAAATAGAGAAGAGACTAAGTTGAAAGAAATGGAAGCCCAAGAAGAGAAGTTTTATTTAAATTTGCTGTAAATTCATGATTATTTTTAATGAAAGCGTAGACTTAAACAGGAGGAGAAAGACAAGAAGCAATTTATTAAAACTGGAAAGAACCCAATGACTAGAAGTGAGAAACCCGTTGTAAAGAGAGTCAAGGAAGTTAAAAGAGTTTTAACTGATGAGCAGATCGATTTAAAGAAATATTTAGAGGTTTGAACCAATAGTCTTATAATTATAATTAAAGAAATTAGAATTAAAATCAAAATGACATTCTCAATTTCAGTTAATAATTTTGGTAAAATAAATGAGTAAAATTTGAGTATTTGTTTGGAAAACTATAAATGCAAAGAAAGAAATTTATTATTCAGTTTTAAATTATTAAATAAAATCTAAATTGATTCTTTATGAATTCCAAACTGTAATAATCTCAAAATTAGATTAAAATATTTATATTTAATATTAACTTGCCAAATATATCTCTTGTGAATTTATTCAAATTGAAATTATTTTTTTATAAAAATTAATTATTTAGTTACTATATTTTATCTATCTCACTGAGATTTATATACTACTTCATGATCTTCTGATGATTAATACTATTAAATCACAGGCATTGGAAGTTAGTGCCCTGTTGTTGATACAAAGTGATCAAATCTTTTGAAATTTCTTTCAATCTGCCAATGTACACTCTGGCCATTACAATTCCAGTGTTTGAGTCGTCTGGCTGCTCGTCTCCAGCTGCGGTCAGATATTTTTGCTGATTTTGGGGTTCTTTTATCATTTCAGCCTCACTGTACTTCTTTAGTCTGTCACAGTAGCCATTCTCATTCAATTATCAATAAAATTTCTTTAATTGAACTTTTTGAATAGTAATTAATAATTCATGGTAATAATCTCAAGTACTTAAACTAAACTCTTGCCATATTTCCTGAGAAGTCTTTGTCCTGTGATTTCCAGTAGATTGAACAAGATCTAGGCACTCATTTGATGGAATGGATAGTTCACAGAGGATACCAAAAGTTAAAATAGTCTTCCAATGTATCTCTCCTCACTCATTAATGGAAATATGATTCTTAACACCTTTTAGAGTCTCCTGCTTGTCTCTTCGTAGCCCTCTCTGTAGATTGCTGGACTCCTATCATAAATAAATTAAAAATTGATAATAAATTTAATTTATTTATCAGTACCTGGTTTCTTATAACCTATTGCTTGAATCATCTCCCATTCATTGGGGAAGTCTTGTAGTCTGGGTTCTTAGGGCACCAATGCTAGAAACGCTCTAAAACATCTCCCAATAAAGATTTCTTTCAAACATATCTCAGGAATCTATAATTATTAAAAAAACTCTTTTATATTTATTACATTAAACTATAGTTAATCTTGTATATATTATAGTGGTTTACTCTATCTAAGATATCAACATAAAACTCGTAGAGCATGCTTTTATGCGTATCTGTAGTTTATTGTATTTTCAATAAAGAAGAGAAAAATGATTTTTAAACAAAAAACACAGCGTGCTTTCCGAAGTCTGGTCTTCCAGCTTGCTAGGCTTTTTGAATAATGCTCTAGAGAACTTAGACAATAACTGTATATAAAACCCCAAATACGTATGTTCGCATGAGTTTGATAAGTGTATAAAGATGTTTAAATGGATCGATAAATAACAAAAATTATAAAATACAGATTTTAACTTAATTGGAAGGAGCAGATCCAGAGAATCGAAAAAGAAGACTTGAGGATATTACGGCACCAATTATATAGTTTGATATTGATATGATTTTTAAGGTTGATTAGATTAATTTCCTATTTAAAGTTGAAAGCAGATCGGAATGCTTCTCGAGATTTTTCAACATTAGAATAACACTCTACTGACCTGACCTAAGAATCCAGGCTGTTGGCATAAGCTTGATGTAATTTTTCAAGTTTCAAACTGAAGACCCGAATTTTTTTATTTTTAGTTCCTATAAGTTTTAGCTATCGCCCTCTTCACATTTCTACTCGAGAATATTTAGTTATGGAAAGTGAAAGAATTTGAATGTTAAAGGTACCGTGGATTCTAATTTTTTTAAAAAAGCCAATTTTGAATTGGCTCGTGCTTCAAAGTTGCGGAAATTTATCATAGCTCTTCAACCACCGTCTTCTTATCACTTGAAGCTATTTGTTTAACGAGTTATTGCAAATAATCCTTAATTGAGGTAGTTTCGCAGTGAGCCATGAATAAATCCGGAAAGGATATAGATGAAAAAGCATTATCTAAAACAGAAAAATTGTATTAATCCAGTCAAAATATTAATAATCCAGCTATTTAATATTAAAATCCAATGAAATTAATTATTAAAATCTTTTAGTCACAGGATTTTAGATGACCTTTAAGACAGCTCCTTCTCAACTGTTAAATGCAGCTGCTGATAAGTTTTAATCTTTTTTCTTACCCTCTATCAATAATTAGTAAAAATGGCAGAACAGGCAAACAAAGAAGAAAACTTACTTTAGATTTTTGAAAATCTACTTGCCAAGTAAATCTTGATGATGCGGGTAAAATCAAGGGGATCAAATAAGAATTTAAAAATTTACAAGACATTCAAAACCCCAAAACTTCTTAAAGAGGTTTATAAGTGCATTGATTTTTAGGGAAATTGTTTGGGGTTTTGGGGTTATTAATCAAATTCGATACAAAAATAGCAAGCTTTTTATGTCTATTTATGATAAAGAGTATATAGATTTAGTGTATAAATTGCGATATAGATGTGATATTTACAGTTAATAAATCAAACCAGTACTTAATAATAAGTTAATTGCACTGCTCTTAAAGCGAAGTCCATCAACTATTCGCTCCAAGTCCCTTTTAACATTATAACTATAGCAATAATACCTGGATTCTATGCCTTAGAGGAATTCAAAGTTTTAATAGAGGTATATTGTATATGTTTTTATTGAGAAAGTATTGGGCTCACTTCTCTCTCGACCAGCGAGCTACTAAGTTTCACCGCCAGTTCCCTGAGTTGAAGATCTCTGCATAGTCTGTTTGCAAACATTTACAAACGAAACGGTATCTCTTACAAATATGTTAATCGTATCAAGAGAGTAGTTGATTTCACTCTGCCATTTTACAACAACAACTTAAATTATATTTATAATTAAATGAAGAGAGCCTAATAGAGTAATATTAAGTTTATTCATGCCGACGAGGCTGTGTTTACATTCAACACTTTCATCTAGAAGTCTTGGCATAAGAGGCATAGTAATATAGAAGTTTATGACTAAAAGGTCAAGGTATAAATAATGACAATTATTGGATGAATTAGCAAGGATGCTGGCTTAGAAACTTTTGTTATTCATCTTCGCTCTTTTAAGACAGAGCAGTAAATTAAGTTCTTAGAGCAGCTGAGAGATAAGTACCCTGACTAAGAGATTATGCTATTCTTTGATAATCTTTCTGTTCAAAAGACAAAAGAAACCAGAAAAGGTTATGATCAACTTAGAGTAACACCAGTATTCAACATGCCTTACAGCCCATAGTTTAATGGAATTGAGTTCTACTGGGGAATATTAAAAGGTCATAACAAGAAAATGCTTCTATATCACTTGATGCATGACCTGCCTATCGATACAGTAAACTTTAATAAAAGTTCAGCAAAGAGAGTAGATAATTAATTGGTTTAAAAGTGTGCTAAAGAAGGGAAAGTGAATGTATATAAATAAATTTTGTTGTTAAGTTAATGAATATATAAGTCACATTTAAAATTCTTTCTAGGAAGCTGTCTTCTCTTTCATTTCTTCAATTTCTTGTTTCCCTCCTCCTTAGTTTCTTCTTTTGCTGCCAACTCCAGCATCTATGTTCATTGACTCTGGTGGCTAAATACTTGAATAAAATCTCTTGATAACTTCATACTTTGTCTGCGAGTTTCGCTCTGTGAAGTTTGCTCTATTGCTTCACCAAGAAGATGTGGCAGTTCCAGATTTTCTAAAAAGTTAAACTAAAAATCTAACTAGATACAAAAAGGTGCTTCTGCAGCTCCGATAGCCAGCCCTCACTTATCTTGATCCCTCGTTTATCCTTATATTCTGAAGAGATGCTGTACCTTTTCTTATGAGATTCTTTAATAAATTCTTTCAAATAATCACCTTTGATTGTTGCAAGCATGCCAAATTAATAGTCTCCATCAGTTAGTTTATTTGACGACTGCTTCTTAGTAGGCAGGCACCGCGAAACTTCTGGGTCATTCATAGCATCATTGTATAAGTTAGTCACTGAGATTTCTGTATAGATTAGAGTCTCTGTAAACTTTACATCTAAAGTTTTCAATGTTTTCTTCTCTTCGCAGAGTATCGCTCTTAGAAATGATATTTTCGTACCTTCCATCGATGCCAGGAACAAACCAACTACAAAATAAAGATTAGCTACAATAAGTTCTTTACCTTGCTGCACCAGGTAGCGGTGCAAATCCTCCTTGCTTCTATATCTTTGAATTAATTCTTGTGATTGCTCTCTTTTCATTGCATCATTCATTTACTCCATCTTGTTTACAGATCTAAGAAATGATGTTCAAATTTAAGTTTATTGATTTCTTTTTTATACCTCTGTAAAACTTACTTTTAAATATGGGCATCCTATAGGAGGTCAACCTCTAAGAAGAATATGGAGAAGGTTTTGAGAACTGGTTTAAAACTTTAGAGATTGATTTTAATATCTACTGTTATTATAGTTCCATTTTTTTAATATTTTAATTGGCACGTACTTTATTAGGAGGCGTTCCTAAAATGCTACTACTTAATTAGGATCTTTAATCAATGCTAGAGCTTAATTAGGAGCACTCTAAATTGAATAAATATATCACAAAATACCTCATAAAGCAGAACGTACTTAATTAGGTGCACCTCCTAAATCGGTATGTGCTGTAATCAACTTATTATTGATAATAAAAATGGTTACTTCCTCCCCCATATTTAGAGCTGGTTCGTCTCTTAGTGATTATTTTTCTTCTATAATACTCTAAGAACTTCCCTTGAAACTTGTAGGCTTGCAAATCTCTCATTCAAGCTCTCAGTTATAGAGGCAGTTTTATAATTTTAAATATATTCAAATTTAAATATGAGAGCTAACATTTTAAGAAAAACAATAGCACTTACATAAACTAAATGAGACTTACCTTTGGCAGCAATAAAAAGCGTGATAGCTGTGAGAGGAACTCTCATAAAAGAACTAGCAGAGCTATCATTTGAGATATCTGTTATTAAAATAGAAATTAATATTAGTAAATAAATGGCAAACAAGTGTGTGGGAGACAGAGAGGAGGAGAAAGGTAATAATGTAATTCCTTTACAAACTGAAGAAGTTGAAGTCTATTTTTGTTAGCTATGTGAGAGAAATTTTGCTCATAAATCAAGCTGGTACAGACATATGAAGGAGCATATAGAAACCAAGCCCACTATATACTTAAAGCATGATAAAATAGATGGAAAGTATGACTGCTTTGAGTGACATAAGCAATACTCTCATACAAGAGATTTGAAGAAGCATCTTTTAAAAGCTCACAAAAAGACATAGAAATTGAAAAGCATGAAGTTGAGTTGAAACTTCTGAACAAAAGAAAATCGAGGGAAAATTCTAAAGTGGTTGTGCCTGAATAAGCAAGAGAGTTAGAGTACGTTAGGAAGGCACGCAACCAACTAACCTCTGAAATAACAAAAATTATGATCAAGATTCAATACAAGAAAATACCGGTTCTTGCTTAAATTGACCTAAATACTTCTCTTTAAAGTTATCTTATTCTTAAGGACTCCTTTGATAAGAAAGTTATCAATGATCATCAATACGCATACAAGGTGTATCCCTTCAACTTTCTCTTAAGTGATGATAAATATTAGATGGAGTTTACAAATGAGTATTAAGTACTCACTTAATCAAAGTTTAAAGAGTGTAGTTACTTAATCAAGTTAGATGCTGTTTATCTTGCCAAGGATCATGTTGCTTTCAGACTCCCACTCTATGAAATGACCCTAAGAGAATTTATTACTGATCAAAGGAATCATAAGTAGCTTGGATAAATAGTAACTCATACCATAAAAGGTATCAAAGAGCTTCACAAGTTAGGGTTTGTTCACAGAGATTTGAAGCCAGAAAATATTATGATAAACTTTTCTCTAGTAAGATTAGTAATAATCGATTCAAAAGAGTGTAGAGAGTGGAAGTATCAAGGCTTGGAACTGTAATGGGAACTAAAGTGTACTATCGAGAAATAGAAGACTGGAGAGATGGAGACTTACAGTGGGGTGTGTGGGCTTTAGCAGCAATAATAATAGAGTGCGATATGCCTCGCAACGATTACTAATTAGCAAGGCATGAAAAGGATGCGAAGCACAGAATTAAGCAATTTATAGATAACAAAAGAGTATATCAACAAATGAAATAGATGGCAGAGCAGGTAATAATCAAGCCTAACCCACGATCAGACATATCGATAGAGCAAATAGAATCAAAACCCCAAAACCCTTTCAGTAGTTTGATTGAGTTTTTGATTGATAAAAGTAGACTATTAGTGCATACTTTATTAGGGTTTTAATAGGGTTTATGTAGGGGTTTAATGTTTAAATGTAATCTATAGTAGTGTGTATTAGAGAGGTTTTTTTTTTACTATTCACTCAAACTATACCTTGGCATCATGTGCTAATTTTCTAAATTTGATATCTCCTATCCAGTTGATCATTTAGTCTATTGTTTGCTCTGCTCTGTGGTTTGGTCTTAAGATAATCTGCTCAGCCATATCTTTCATTTTACCTTTTATCTTATTCTAGTCTAGATATTGCTGTATTCTCTGCTTTGAATCTTTCTCTCTCTTACAGCTATAGCAATCATTTCTTTGCATATCGCATTCAGCAATAATTGCTGCTAGAGCCCATACATCGCACTTAATATCACCATCTCTCCAGTCCTCCCTTTCTAGAAAGTATCCAGGAGTACCATAAACGTTGCCAAGCCCTGAAGCTTTAATTCTTTATGATCTATTGAAATCTATTATTACTACTCTGAGAGGTGAAAAGTCAAGCATAATATTCAAAACCCCAAAACCCCTTAGTGAGGTTTATAATTGTTGATTTGTAGGGTATAGTTGGGGTCTTATTGGGGTTAGTAGAGAAATTAGGCCAATTTTCAAAATGAGAAAATAGAAATTAGCGAAATTTAGGGTCTATTTATGATGAGTAATATTTAGATTTATTGCTTAAGCTTAGGTATGGTACAAGTATTAATATAGACTAAGTCAAACCAGTAATGAATTATGCAGCTATAGCAAAGCTCCTGCTCAAGAGTGCCTCAACAGTTACGTATCATTGCTTGTTGGCTGTTTATCATTATAATTCAGGCACTTGAAAGCATCCTGCAAGAAAATAAAAGTTCTCACAGCACCATATTGACTACCTCTGCGACTCGAAGACTTTAAAGTATTGGGCACACTTTTCACTAGACTAGCGAGCTGTGATGTCTCATTGCAAGTTTCCTGACATGCGTATCTCTCCTT
The DNA here is from genome assembly GCA_000711775.1 of Oxytricha trifallax. Taxonomy (NCBI): domain Eukaryota; phylum Ciliophora; class Spirotrichea; order Sporadotrichida; family Oxytrichidae; genus Oxytricha; species Oxytricha trifallax. The sequence continues at coordinate 68,288 of ARYC01002114.1, forward strand.
AAACTATAGCCAATATTTATAGAAGAAATGGTATTACTTTCAAGACTGTCAACAGAGTGAAGAGAGTGATTGATTTTACAGTAACATTTTATAGTAATAATTTAAACTATTATATATGATTAAATGCAGAGAGCTATTACTAATAACATCAAGTTCATACACGCTGATGAAGCTGTGTTTACCTTCAACACCTTTATTAATAAGCCTTGGTACAAGAAGTACGATAATATAGAAGTCTCTGATTAAAAGGTGAAGGTAGTCACCCATGCAATTTTAGCTGGTATAAGTGAAGATTCAGGCCTAGAGAGTTATGTTATTCACCCTCGCTCTATTAAGCGAGAGTAGTATATAGAGTTCCTACATAAGCTCAGAGAGAAGTATAGTAACAAGAGATCATCTTGTTTGTTGATAACCTCTCCGTTCATAAGACTAAGGAGTCTAAGAAAGCTTATGAAGAGCTAAACATAACTCCTGTATACAACGTTCCTTATAGCCCATAATTTAATGGAATTGAATTCTACTGGAGTTAAATCAAGACTCACTACAAGAAGCTGCTGCTGTATCATCTTATGCATGACTTGCC
>ARYC01002115.1:0-38131 GCA_000711775.1 Oxytricha trifallax
ACTTATTTATATACACAAAATCTCCCTTCTTTAGCGCATATTTTAGCTTTATCATAGCTAACTCTCTTAGCAGCACTCTTAATAAAAATCGACTGTATCTATCTTCAAGTCGTGCATTAAGTGATAGAGTAGAATTTTCTTGTAGTGGCCTTTCAATAACCCCAATATAATTCAATTCCATTGAACTAAAGGCTGTAAGGAACATTAAATACAGGTGTTATATTTAGCCTTTCATATTCCTTCCTTGAGTCTTTAGTTTTATGAACTGACAAGTTATCAACGAATAGAATAATCTCTTAGTCAGCATACTTATCTCTTTGCTATTGCAAAAATTTAATATATTATTTAGTCTTTATAGAGCGAGGGTAGATAACATAGTCTCAAGGCCACTATCTTCACTGATTCCACCAAGGATTACCCTTATACCAAGAACTTGATATGAAGGTATTGAATGTAAATACAGCTTCATCAGCGTGTATTAACTTTATATTATGCTCTTAAGTCCTCTGCATTTAATCGATTATATAATTTAAATTAGTATTATAAAATGGAACATCAAAGTTAATCACTCTCTTTATGCGATTGACTGTCTTGTAAGATATTCAGTTCTTTTTATATATGTTAGCTATCGATTAAGCAGATATATGTAGCTCAGGACAATGGCGATGAAACATCACAGCCCTCTAAGCCAGAGAGAAATGAGCCCAGTATTTGAGAGTCTTATAATTAATAAGATAATCGATATGATGCTACTAGAATATTAAAGGTCTTTTTGGCTTAGAATTAAGATGCTAACTCTTTAAATCCAATGCTAATAGACAGTGAGACCTCATAGTTGCTGGAGATTTATGGAGAAGCCTTGCTATTGACGTATAATTCAGAGCAGGCTTGAGTTATTCACTATATTCACTACATCCATAACGCAACTTAAACAATAAATCTATATACTCACTGTCATAAACTGACCCCAAACCTCGCATTTACTCACTTAAATTACTAATATTTAAACCGTGAACCCCGACATAAAGCCTATTAAAACCCTAATAAAGCATGCGTTAATAGGTTACTTTCATCAATCAAAAACTCAATCAAGCAACTTCTGGGGTTTTGGGGTTTTGAATATAATGCTTTACTTTTCACCTCTCAGAGTAGAAATAATAGATTTCAATAGATCATAGAGAGTTGAAGCTTCAGGACTTGGCAACGTGTATGGTACTCCTGGATACTTTCCAGAAAGAGAGGACTGGAGTGATGGTGATATTAAGTGGGATATATGGGCTCTAGCAGCAATTATTTGTGAATGCGATTTGGCAAGAAATGATTACTATATCTGTAAAAGAGAGAGATATTCAAAACAGAGAATACAGGAATATCTAGACTAGAATAAGAAAAAAGGTAGAATGAAAGATATGGCTGAGTAGATAATTATTAAGCCTAATCACATAGCTGACCATACAATAGACTAAATTGTAAGTTGGATAGGAGAGATAAAGTTTCGAAAGCTGCCTCATGATGCCAAAGTACTGTTTGAGTGAATAATAAAAATAAAACACTTGCATTACACACTAATTAATATTACATTATAACCCTAAATCCCTACATTAAGCCTATTAAAACCCTAATAAAGCATGCGTTAATAGTCTACTTTCATCAATCAAAAACTCTATCAAACAAATTCAGGGGTTTTGGGGTTTTTATTGCTCAAGGTATATTTGATTGAATGAATTATTTAATTTGATTAAACATTAAAATATACCTTAATTATCATAATTAAAAATCCAAAGTAAATTCATTAATGTCATCTCATAATATTAAAATATTTAACTTACTCAATTATATATTCTTCCAAAATATTATATGACATCTCATCTCTTGAGTTCGGTTGAGTGAAACAAAAATACAAGGTAAAAGCCTAATATTTATAACGAAATGATTATGTGAAAATCACAGAAAGTAATTTGCAAAAAGAAAATAGGATACTATTGTAATAAATAGATTGACAATAAGTTATAAATCATTCAATTAGATATTATAGCTGTTAGAATCGGAGATTTTTTTATTAAAATTTATTTGAGATTAGTATTTTAATTATTATTAATTTGATCAAGTTGCTATTTATGCTATTTAATAGAATTTTCAGCTGCTGCTATTACTATTACTACTACTAATAATATTAATAATAATAATAATAATTAGATCACATTGAGGTCTCTGGGGACCCCCAATCTGGTATATGTTTAATATATAAGGGTCAAGCCATTTCAATGATTTTGGAGTCTTGTTTGGTACAAGAAAATTCATCCTTCGTTTAGACAGTAGGTTGTCTTTTAACGTCAACTATCCCTGTTCTCTCTTCTTCACTTTCTTTTCTTCTTCTTGATGAATTTAGTCTTCTGGTATTAAGTCAGAAGTCAGTTGTTCATCTTTTGGAATTAGTTTTTCATTCGAGTCTTGGATCTATAAGCTTTCCAAGTCTGTGTTTAGTTTCCAGAAGTTTCTGAGTCTCTGCACATTTCTAAGAGTACAATGTATTCTCTTTGTGTGAGAAATCCGAATTATCCAATTCTATTATATTAATTTTAATTTTATGATTGTAATTCAGCCATTAGATCTTTTTGAAAAATTTCCTTATTAATATTTATGTCCTTGGTTCTGATCAGGTGTGGAATTTTTCCCTAATTTCTGATGTCAACAGAAAAGTTTTCTGATATTTTAAGCAAGTATGGGGACGCTTTGGTAAATGCTTCTGGTATGTCATTGGTGTGTTCATTCTTTGACTGAAGCGTATTTAGGTCTGTAGGGAGTTCTTTTTTTGTTGTTTGGGAAGACTATATTGCATTTTGAGTTTGGTCAAAAATATTGTTTTGTGGACTTTGGGTCTCTTTGGCCTCCCTATTTAGTACCTTAAGTGCGTCATTACCTTAACTTCTATTTTATTCCTATTTAGTAGTGACTTTTTGGTCAAATAGGCTAGATTAGAATATGGGGTTTTGTTGTGGGGGTCTCTGGGCTTTATGAATGATGGACTATTGAGATAATGAACAATTTGGTTTTAAAAGATCATTCCATGTAGGTGGTGCTTATCTCGATTGGGCGATTTGTTTTCCCCAGATATCTAGAGTTAGTAGATTAGTGTTTGTACTATTAAATAAATTTACCTAGTTGTTGAAGCTGGGTGTATTATACTATTACTACTACTACAGTACCACTATTAGAATTTAATATGTAACCTGGAATTTTAAATAATTTATTAAGTCTATTTTATATATTAAGTTAAATCTAAATTTTTGTATCTCCACTCTCCATTCCACCAATGCTTCTTGAAGACTAACGGATGTCCTCTCTGAGGAAAAGCAGGTCGTCCTTCTCTCTTCAGCCTTCGCTATCGTACTTGCTGGTACCTTTCGCCTCCATGGTGCAGGCACTGCCGACGCTACCAGCCGCTATCTTTAACAAGCGCCTTCAAAGTCTACTTCATCAGCAATGTTCTGAAAGGGACCAATAAAGTATGCCTTGCTTACTAGGTATTATATGCGATCACTCTTGCCAACCTACAAAGATCTAAGGGATAGTAGAAGCTGTTCTACGAGTAGGGAACACCAACTACTTTGCTATACATATAAGATGAGATCGAGATTACGCTACCAGCCAGAGAGCACTCTCCATTTAACGAGATTATAACAAAGTTGATGCACAATCAAGGCGGAACCAATGAAGGCGAGACAATGATTGACTATTTGATGATTCAACTACTGCCATTCAAACTTAAAAGATGAGTGACTTACCTTCGAGTTAAAAACTATTATATCACAAGGGTTTGGAAATACTAACAAACTGCGTATCCTGAGTTAACGATATTACTATTTTTCGATGACTCTTATTCAGAAAGGTTGGTAGAGGGAGTAACAGCTCCCTTATCCCAGCATTCATCATTTAAAATTATACCATCAATAACGGTTTCAAAACAAGATACATAAATCGAGTAAATTAAACAATTCAATAAATGACTATTTAGCTCTACTGCTATTCACAATAAATTAACAACTATAGCAAGTAACAACAAATTTCATCCATAAGATTATAAGGCAGTCACTATGTCGATTAAAGAAAACTGTAGTGTGAAGATCTGTGACTATGATCTTGCCAGAATTATTACTTGTGTTGAAAGGGCAGCCAAGCATATTGTTGAATAGAATATCAGAGCTGATGGTGAGGAATTTAAGGTAGAAGAAGCAGGTTATCATGTTATTTTTACTTGAACAGAAATGGCCAAGATCTATTACAAGGATAACATGGATTAGAAAATGCAGCTATGAAACAAATAGACGAGCCTAAACTTGTTGAAAATCCAGAGGATAAAAAGAAGAAGGAAGTCTACAAGCATCTAGAGGAATTTCTTTAGTTTCTAGTGATAATGCTTATAGATTAATCTATTTAAATTAAGAAGAATTCCTTTAGAATTAATTTGAAAACTTTTTACTCACATCATGGACCTTAGGAAGAAACTAGACATGGCTTGGCTAGATATGAGTTTGTAAAAAGTGTGATGTCTATATAATTTAGAGGTATGCATAAATTATATATTTATATATAATACAGGGTTGATGATATTTAAATTGAGTTTATACACTTGCACTGAACAATTTACTGCGGCAGGGATGACAAGTACTGCAATCTCATTTTTTATATCGAATGCCGCTAATAATTGCAAAATCTGAAAGGCGCAAGCAAAGTTACGTAGGTAATTAAGAGTTATGAACGAAGAAAAAGAGATAAAACAAAGAGAGAACAAGAGGATCTTTAGATCATCAATAAGAGTTTCAAAAGAAAGAAACAGCCAATCCTCACAACCAAGGATGTTGATTTTATAAATTCGACCAGCTATCAATACCTATCAGAACTCCAAGAAAATAAAAAGCAGATTAATTGCTTAACTAGAGAATTAAAATCTGAATAGAGGTGGACAATTCAAAGCTTTGTAGGCCAGTACATTTAATTTATGGTAAAAAATGATTTAAAATGTGATTGAATGCCAGAAAGTCTAGCATGAAAGCATCTAGAATAACCAGAAGATGATGATGATTGAGAGAAAAACCAAGTTTAAAAAAATATTTCAGTGTATGAAACTGTCTCAAAACTTCCACTACTACTTACTTTAGATAATCTTTAGCAATTAGTGTTGCCTCCAGAAACATATTATGATTTTGCGATCGCTGTCTATTCGTGACTGGTGCTCTGCAGTCCAAGAATCAAACTGGCACATTTCAAGCAATGGATTCAGAAAGATGGTGAGCAGGTACACATAGACGAGTCAGTCGCTCGTACAGATTGATTCAGAATGAACTTGAAATAGGCGGATTTTCAGAACGCTATGGGCTAGATCGAAAGCCAGCTCTTCATCTTAGTGTTCAAAATGTTCGTGGACAACCCCTTCATCCCGCTCGCATTTTGGCAAATACATCACAAGTATTCTCTCTGAACCCACACTCAGGGTTCCAAGGAGAAGACATTTTGAATATAGTCAAAAGAATTTGAGAGACAATTACCAAAAGGAGACACCTGAAGACTCAAGAGCTGTCTACCAGAAGATAAAAAAATGATTAAAAAGTAATGATTAATGCTTTTATTTCGCTTACTTTTATATAATAAAGGTAAATATTTTATTTTCTTTTTCACTTTATTTTATATCTTTTACTTAAAATATTAAACTGCATTTAAAATGCATTAAATTAAAAAATTTAAAGTTTTAAGTTTGTAGTTACTCTGCAATTATTTTTTAAATATATATATGTCTGTAAAATGTAATCGACATGTTAATTGAAAACTATCAACCTTGTATTATTATCCAAATAATCATTACATAATATTCAGTGAATATGATGGTTAGAGAGTAATCTTAAATTAATTTTATTGAGTGAATAATAGTCCATTTAATTGAAAAATCAAAGAAATTATACCTATTTTTTTAAAAAAATTTAAGCATATAAAATTAAATAATTTAAAATGATTATTCTTTATAATAGAGAAGTTTTAAATTGAATGAAATTTATAAACTAAAGTTTTAATTTTATTAAACATTTCTGCCTATAAACAAACTTTCATTCACTCGAATATGTATGCTATTTTCACATAAACTTTCTATATACCTATTTAAATTTAATCAAATCAAGATATAAAATGTTAGATAAGCGATAAAAGTTAGATATATATCATCGATTGCCTTATATCTTTTCTTTTGAATTATCAATTGTGATTAACTTTTATTATAATATATTTGTATATTTTACATATGTAATTAAATAATAAAACAATCTAAACATTTGAAATTCTTACATATTCCTAATAACGCTTAACAGGCTGTGGGCCAGAAAGTTCAAGATCCTGCTACTGCTGGCATTAACACCAGAGTAAATACAATCTCTCAAATGAAACGATGGAGTTATTAATCTAAGAATCTTAACTTGTTTTCACTTACTTATGCTGATGAGTTAAACGAAGAAAGCAGCAGTTAACTCGCAGAGTTTAAAGATTAAAAGCATTGCTAAAACACCTTTGAGAAATCAAATGAGGATCCAAGCATTAGTGGCTATGATAATGATGAAGAAATTGACTGTGAATGTATGATTTCAAAGAACAAGAAAGAATTCATCCAAATAAAGTTATATAAGATTGTTATATACTATTTAAAATAATATGTGGTTTATTTATATAATAGTTATATTTTAATATTAATAAAATCAAAATTGTTTGCGATAACAATTTTATAATATTCTGCTTCTCCTATTTTTAAAAACATAAATAGCTCTTTTAGTTTCAATAAAATAACTAGGACATATAAAATTAAAAGTTTAGATTTAAAGTCCAATTTGAGTTCTCTAATTGAATGTTTTAGTATTTATAAGCTATTAATAATTGATTGCTATGCTGTTGGAGAATAAGACGATATAAGAAGAATATACCATTTGAACTTATATAGAATTAAATCCATGAAATGGAAAGCAATTTGATTTGAAATTGTTATTATTTTTAGTTAGAGCAATTAAATTAATAGTTAATTTTTCCTCGAGTTGTAGTAATCTGATTTATAATATTTTGTTTTATAAATATATTAATCTCGAACTATAATAAAAATAGCTAATAAAATTTACATTTTAAAATATAATATAATTTAGTTAGATGGGATATAATCTCTCAACTATTTTCATAAAAATATAAAAATTAGTGTCGACTATAATGGAAAATTAATCTGAAAAATAAAATATGATTGCAGATAAATAAATAGATTAATAAGAATTCCGAGCACAATTATTAAAATGAATATCTAAAGTTTCATCTTACTCATCGTCATCATCTTCATCATCGTTATCAGTAGGTATAAGAGTTTACAGCCCCCTTCTGTGTCAACTTGCTAAACACCTGTCCAGTTTGATCTTACAGGATATGACCATTAATAATAATTAAGGGAACAGACTAAACTAGCATCTAATTATTAAAAATACTTATTAATATTACTAATTATAAATTGTGATTTATTTGTTTAATATCTCTTAAGAGCCTTTATAAAATGTGTCGTTTGTATATGTGCTTTTATTTTGATTTTAAAATTGCTTTTCATTACTTTTATTATTTTAATAATAATTGCATACTTTGATGCACTTATCTTGCATTTAAAGTCTTACAAATTTAAATTTTCTTGAACCATTAATTAATATGAGATATTACAAATCTACCAATAATAGTTACGATCGCTTTGACAAACTATTTTACTTGATTATAAATTTTCTCTAATTAAAAGTAGATATTTTGTCTCTTAGTTTTAAATTATTTACTTTATATAAATAAATTAAGTCAAAGTTATTATTGATTTTTTAGTTTTTAGCTGAGTTGTTTTCAATATATTTATTATTATAATATATATATATATTCCATTTTGATTATTTCAAAGGATCTCAAAAACAAAAAGTAATAATTATTGGCATTTGGAAAAATTGTTTCTATCTACTCATAACTTTTTATTTTAATAAACTTTTTTTTTCGTTAGTTTATTAAAAGCACATAAATAAAGACCCTCAACAGGTGTAGAGACACTTGTAAAGCTATCTAAATATATATATTTATCAAATTATAATAGCATTCACTCCATACATTAAAGATAGGCTCGAAATTAAATCATTTAAAATTTAAACTATGAATTAGAAATCTACATAAACTTGAATATTAAACGAACATTTTAAAAATAATTAAGCTACTATTCAAAACCCCAAAACCCTTTCAGTAGTTTGATTGAGTTTTTGATTGATGAAAGTAGACTATTAACGCATGCTTTATTAGGGTTTTAATAGGCTTTATGTAGGGGTTTAATGTATAGATATTAGTAACTTAAGTAAGTATATGTGAGGTATGGGGTCTGTTTATGACAGTGAGTATATAGATTTATTGTTTAAGTTGCGATATAAATGTAATGAATATAGTGAATAACTCAAGCCTGCTCTGAATTATATCTATATAGCAAGGCTTCTCCATAAATCTCCAGCAACTGTGAGGTCTCATAGTCTATTAGCATTGAATTGAAAAAGATAGCATCTTAATTCTAAGCTTAAGAGACCCTTATAATTTTAGCAGCATCATATTGAATATCTTATTTATGATAAGACTCTTAAATTCTGGGCTCATTTCTCTCTGGCCTAGAGAGCTGTGATGTTTCATCGCCAATTTCCTGAGCTTCACATATCTGCTTAATCGATAGCTAATGTATATATAAAATGAATGGAATATCTTACAAGTCAGTCAATCGCTTTAAGAGAGTGATTGACTTTAATGTTCCATTTTATAAGACTAATTTAAAATATATATTCGATTAAATGCAGAGGTCTAAAGAGCATAATATAAAGTTCATACACGCTGATGAAGCTGTATTCACCTTTAATACCTTCATATCAAGGTCTTGGTACAAGAGGTATAGTAATATAGAAGTTTATGATTAAAAGGTTAAGGTGTAAACTCATGCTATTCTTGGTGGAATAAGTGAAGATAGTGGCCTCGAGACTTATGTTATTCACCCTCGTTCTATAAAGACTGAATAATATATTAAGTTCTTGCAATAACTCAGAGATAAGTACGCTGACTAAGAGATTATTCTATTCGTTGATAACTTGTCAGTTCATAAAACTAAAGACTCAAGGAAGGAATATGAAAGGCTAAATATAACACCTGTATTTAATGTTCCTTACAGCCCTTAGTTCAATGGAATTGAATTATATATGGGGTTATTGAAAAGCCGCTACAAGAAACTTTTACTAAATCACTTGATGCACGACTTGAAGAAAGATACAGTAGATTTTTATAAGAATGCTGCTAAGAGAGTCAGCGATGATAAAGCTAAAGTATTTGCAAAAGAAGGGAGATTTTGTGTTTATAAATAAGATTTAGATTTAAACGAATGAATAAGTTCACATATTAAATTTGCCCGTAAAGGGATTTGGCTTCTCTTTCTTTTCTTCCTCTTAAGGCTTGCTTGGGCACATGTTTCCTCTTATAGTACCAGCTCCTGCATCTATATTCATATCGTCTGGCTTTTAGAAATCTTTGTAGAGTCTTTTAATAAATTCATGCTTTACTTGAGACTTTCTCTCTCTGTTTAATTTGTTGCGCTCTTTCATCAAGTATATAGCAGTACCAGGTTTTTCTATAAAGTTAGAAGACTAAGCTTACTTGAGATGAAAGGATGCTTTTGAAGTTCCTACAGCCAGGTATCACTAATTTTAATAAATTGCTTCTCTTTCTCTTCAGGAGAGATGCTGTAGCGTTTCTTATGAGCTTCTTAAATAACTTCATTTTAGTACTCAGGTTTCAAAGTTCCAAGAACACCAAAGAAGAAGTTTCTCTCTAGCAACTTATTTGAGAGCTGTAGCTTTGATGGAAGGTAGAGAGCTACGTCCGGATCACTCATAGCATCGTCATATAGGTTTGTCACTGATATTTCAGGGTAGTTAGGTATCTCTATCATCCTAATTTCATTAGACTTAAAAGCTTTTTTCTCTTCACTCAGTAAGGCTTTTAAGAATGAGATTTTAGTTCCCTCCTAAGTAGGCAAGAACAATCCAACTATAATGGATTTATTAATCTTACTTAAGAACTTACCTTGCTATACCAAATATCTATAAAGGTTCTCTTTATTTCGAAATTTTCCTATTAAATCTTGAGATTAAATTCTCTTCATTGCATCATTCATTAACTCCATCTTGCTTCTTCTTTCTAGAAATGTTAATGAAATTCAAAATTATGGATATCCATTCTATATTTATTAAAATCTTACTACTAAATAGGGAGGACCTCGTGGAGGTCAACCTTGAAAAGATATGAGGAGAAGCATTGAAAAACTTGCTCCTAGTTTCACAGATTGATAGCCATTTATATCAAACTTTCTACATTAAATTGCTCCAAATAATATTTAATTATTTTAGGAGGTCCTCCAAATTTAGTTCAAACTTTATTAGTAGTTAAATTTTAAGGTTAAAACTAAATTAGGAGGATATTAAATTTAAAAATGTTTAACAACTTTACCTACAAATTAAATTCAAACTTGATTTGGAGGACCTCCTAGAGAAACAAAACTTCACTAGGAGTATTATAATTTACTATAATGTTTAAAATTCTCATAAAATATGTCAACTTACAGTTTTTATGGTAATTTAATTTTCTTATCTCTCAGCTGAGAATCTACCAGAGTGTCTTATACTCTACTATTATAATTTATCAAGGTATATTTCATCATTATAAAAATAAAATATATCAGCAAACTAAAATGAGCGCTAACCTGTTAAGAAGAGCGGCATTACTTGGATCAAGTCAATAAAAGTTATCATTCCAGCAACCAAGAAAAGTAGAGACCAGAGACGCTTATACTCAGTGGGAGCCTAGTTATGACAACTTTGACCAGTCTAGCTTTGATATTTAAATATAAGTCAAGTTGGAGGTTATCATAGAAGCTGTGCAAATTAAGGAGGAGGTAAAACAACCCTCCATAGAGCATTAATAAATACCAGCCAAAGTTGACTATTGATGCAAAGAATGCAATAAAGTTTTCCCTTACAAGTGAACTTATAAGAGACACTTGAGAGATATACACAACGATATGCCAAGGTTATATCTCAAACATTAAAAGAAAGATGGAAAGTATGTCTGTGAGTTCTGTGAGAAGCCATATTCTCATACTAGAGACCTCAAAGTGCACTTAATGAAAAAGAACAATTAAAGTTTTGTCTTTATTCATGAACCTACAGGGAATAGATTCCTTTAAAAGACAAGATCAAGAAACCCAGCGGAGTCTCTTAGAGATGAAGTCTAGAAGTAAGTTAAAATTAAGAAAGCAGTCAAGAACTTTCCAGTCTCTGATATCAATAAAATCATGGTTAAAATAGAGGCAATGAAGATTCCTATATTAAAAATTATTGACTTAGATTCTTGCCTAGAAAGCTACCTCACTCTTGAAGATAAAATAGAGAAGAGAGTCATTACTGATGACTAATATGCTTACAAGATATATCCATTCAATTACTTCCTTGCTGATGACAAGTTCCAAATGGAATTTGCTAATGAGTATTATGCTCTTTAAAAGGCAAAGTTAAATGAGTGTAGGCATATCATCTAGCTTGATGCTATTTTACTTGGTAAAGATCATGTAGCCTTCAGGCTTCCTTTACTTGAAATGACTTACAGAGAATTCTTATCTGACAATAGATGTCAGAGATAAATTAGCTAGATAGTATAGCAGATAGTTGAAGGGATTGAAGAGCTTCACAAGCTAGGTTATGTTCATAGAGACTTAAAGCCAGAGAAAATCATGATGAACTTTCAGCCTCTTAGAGTTTATATTATTGACTTCAACAGAGCTCAAAGAGTGCAAGCCTCTGCATAAGGAAATGTATACGGTACTCCTGGATATTTTCCAGAGAGAGAGGATTGGAGAGATGGAGACACTTAATGGGATATCTGGGCTCTAGCAGTAATAATAATAGAGAGCGACATGCCAATAAACGATTACTTTAGCTGCAGAGGTGAGAGAGATTCTAAACAAAGAATCAAACAATATCTCGATAAAAACAAAATAAATGGAGGTCTCAGAGAACTAGCATACTCAACTATTATCAAGCCAAGCTAAGAGAATTAACAAACAATAGAAAGAATCAAACATCAACTAAGAAAGATAAAATTCAGAGAACTGCCACATGACTCTAAGCTTATGTTTGTGTGAAATATTTTAAAAACTCGCTTGTTATACTCACTTAAATTACTAATATTTAAACATTAAACCCCTACATAAACACTATTAAAATCCTAATAAAGTATGCCTTAATAGTCTACTTTTATCAATCAAACTACTGAAAGGATTTTTGGGTTTTGATTGTCCCTTAAATAGTTTTACTAAGCAAAAATTTTATATATGTAAAAAGTTCTAATTATTTCTATTCTATAAAAATAAGCTCTCTACCTCATTCTTAAAATTAAAGCCTAAAATTTAATTTGTAATGAATATCTGAATATCCAGAAATCAACTAGCCTGAAATCTCTCCGCATATTCCCAAATATTTTATAATAGAAAGGAGACTTCTTCAATATAAATTAAAACTCTGTCAATAAAACTCTTAACTTGAAATTGCTCCATAATATAAATATCTAATTGAATAAATAAATTATTTACTACAAGAGTAATCCTGGATTAGTACTGGAAAGTAAGAATGCTGCTGAGATAGGACATTCTTAGATTTTCTTTTGGAAATACAAAAGATATAGAAGTTAATGAAAGAAGCTTTTCTTACACCTTACAAAAACACTAATGTTATCCTTTGAGTAATTATGTCGCACTTAAAATTAAATATTACAAATTATGGACTCACTAAAATTTTATACAATTTAATAATTTAAATATTCTTAATTTTAGATGACTTAAATATATTAATTCATTTATAATAACAATTTAATTTATACTCTTATAACAGGCTTAATGAGGATATTCGATGTCATCATAATGAAAAATGCCACAGAAAGTGACAAATAATGCCTAGAATAATATATTAACGAATAAGCTTTTAAAAAAGTGGTAACTATAAAAAAATGAAAGTAAAAAGACACATACTTTATTAAGACTAGGCAAATAGGGTCTTCAATAACCAAACATAAAAGCATTTAGATGAGAATAAGATTGATTTCTCCATCGAAATTTATTCTTAACAATTTCAGATTCTAAGACGACTGCGTCGCTCTTCAATTCCTTACAGACAAAAAGATAGAGCCACAAATAAATTGTAAAATAAAAATAAATTCACAAAAAATTGAAGAGTAAAAGTCAGATTTAAAATAAGATTAAAGATCTAATATTTATCAACCAGAAAGTTTCCAAACATGTAAAAGATTTTTGTCTCTTAAATATATATTAAAAACATATTATAATGGGTTTTTGAGTCTAATTGATGAGCAAATCTTTTTACTTATTATTTATATTTTAATGTATTATTGCATTTGGAAAATTCTAATTCAAATCATGATTATATGTAAAACTATGTACTTTAAAGTATTAAAAATATAATTAGTAAATAACTAGACGCAGATATAGTCTCATGTCTAATTTATTTGTTAAATTTAAATTATTATAATAATTATTTAAATAGGCATCTTAATAATAATAATATTATTTAATTAGATAAGGTATCTTTGACCCTAGATCATATGTTAAAGGGACAGAAGCCCTATTTGTTTTATTAATAGCTAATTTTTTCTTTTAGCTTGTGTCTGTTTCCTTTTGTGCGTACAGAGTGAATCCAAAAGTCTTTTCTATTTCTTCTTATCATAGCTTTCGCATTATCCACTCTAGCTCTTCAGAGAAAGTTTGTTCGTAAAAGAAAAGTTTCAGATTTTCCTTTGTGGGAAAGAAGTTCCCACAATAATCTTGTTTGAGTAGGGGTAGTAATTTGTTCATTCCGAAGATTTGAGATTGTCTGTGGATATGGAAAAGCCTTTATTTCTTTTGTTTAATATTTTTTAAAGAGCGACCATTTTAAGGTTAGATGGGGGAGATTAAATTGAACTTGAGAATAGTGTTCCAGATTTTTTCAGCTAATAAGAAGATCAGAATGTCTAAAAATTATCTCTTAGTACTGGGGTCAGTCTAAATATCTTATATATTATAAACATCTTTACAATATTCTTCTCTATTATAATATTAGAGAATAATAATTTACTATTAAATAGTAATGCAATTAGAATTAGTTCATGATATACCAAATCGGTAACTTTTTAAATAGAATCAATTTTTGATCAGATTCACATCGGTATTGTTATTACATTGGGAACTAATGTGGGGGAGTAATTCCTTAGGGGATCTGGGTTTTTGGCTGAAATTTTTGTTCATGTTCTTTCTCAGTTAGTGAGCATTGAGGGAATCACGTCCCCTGAAGCGATCTATTTTCTTCTGAAGAGATTATAGCTGTTGACCTAGTTGAGTAAATGGCTTCTTGGTATTTTTGGGAGTATTCCTTTCGAGAGTCGAAATTCAGATCAGAGTCATCTACAATTATTTTTTCAACTATGGGGTTTTGTTGAGGGGTTTCTTTGTAATCTGGATTTAGAGCGAGGTTTAGAGGTATTATACAACTTCGGTTTGTCTTGTGAGATGTTAATAGAAGTTCTCACTATACCATAAATTAGATTGGGTTTGTGATGACTTCTTCTCTTAAGTTTTAATTTTTCTATAGGTAAGTGTGGAGAGAGAAGTAGGGTACTGCTAAGGTCTACCGAGGCCAAATTTCTCAGATTATTGAGGATTAGTCTTAAATAAGGGACTCCTTTTAAAGTTGAGTCTCACTTGGTTTTTCTACAATAAGTTTCCTCGAGCATGCTTTTTTCTCTCTATTGTTGTTGTGGAAACGCTCTGTATCAACTTTAAGCTTTAAGTCTTCCATGTAGTTGTAGTGCTTTGAATTCGAAGTCAGATAGTACACTATTACTTGAATCGGAGTATTCTAACCATTCATTAGAGACAAGGTCTACATCCTCGCTAAGGGTTTATTGGCAACAGTAAATTAAGTCTGCCAGAGTAAAGTCTTTATCGAATTGAGAAATATTATCTCTACCAATTTCGATCAGGAAGGCAATTTCAATCTTAAATTTGAGAAAAATTAGTTCATTTAAATTTGTTATCGTACTCCTTGTCCTAACGTTCATTGGAAAATTAATTTTTTTGGCATCTTAATATTATTTTAAATGGTTTAAACAAGAGGAAAAAGTGTATAAATTGTTTAGAGAATAGTATTTATACTAATTTAAATTTTTTAAAAATAAATATTTAAGCTAAATAAAAGCATCTTTACTCTGCTGTGTGCTCGAAGAAGAGTTTCCACTCAATTAAAAGCAGCTGGCATTAGAAATGGGCTTCAGATCTCATTGTTGATGAGATGAACCACTCTTTCTTTTTTAGCAAGATATAGAATATAACAAAGATGACAGGCTTTATGAAGCATATAACTGTGGGCAGAATAGCAATTGTGTCAAGACCAGCAAATTAGAAGCTCCCATTTAGCGCTTTAAAAAAGAAAGTATAAGTACAGAATATATCAGAGAGAAATAGAAGAAGAAACAGCGGATAACACAGAGGACATTGAAATGAACGATGATACTGAATAAGAGAGATTCAAGCTGCTCGGTGTCTTCTGTGCTTAAATGGAAATATTTACTTTTAAAATTAATATAATTCACTCTAAACAATTAAACACTTTTTATCTCTAGTTTAAACTATTTAAGATTATATTAAGATGCCTATTTAAATAATTATTAAATTAAATAATAATTAAAACTTAACACTTAACCTTTTAAATATGATTCTATAATAATATTAATAATGCTTTATAGTACATGGCTGTTATATCTATATATATATAGAATCATTATTTTAATTAGAATTCTTTTTTTATTTCACAGTTCGATATACTTTAATTAAAATTATAATAATAATAAAGAGAACATTATAAGTATAATTGATTTATTCAACCCTTACCCACTAATGGCATCCTATTATGGTATTTAAATTTTAACAATATCAATAAAATGCATAAAGCTAATTTTTAATTAAGAATGAATAGGTAAATCTAAAATCCAAATATTTAATTCAATGAAACCCTCTTTTCAATTAAAAAGATTTATGATCTCCTTCAATCAACATGAAATAAGCTTTTTACCATTATCTTTTTTATTTTACTATTTCTAATGACTGATTGCCATCCTTAATGAAGTATCCTTTTGTAAAAATTTGATATCTGTTGCAAAAAATCGTAAATCCAATCTATCTTTACTTAATTTTATTATTAAATATTATTAAGAGCTCTAATTGTCTTAACGTTTTTGTTCAAAGGTGTAAATATTTTGCTTACCAATTTGAAAATAACTCGTTACAGTCTTTTCAAAAAATATTTGTGAGTGAGACATAAATGACCCCATAGTGTCAAATGTTATGATCTTCTAAGAAAATGTAATTATATAGAAGTTTTGTTCTAATGCTTCAAAAATCTGACTATAACGAAGTAGAAAAAGACACCTTATAAACGCTAAAAGATAAATCATAAAAACAGGCCATCAATAGTTAATTAGTAAAATTACTGAGATTTGCCTGATATTGTAGGAATACATTCGAATTGGGAAAATGAATTTAAATTAAATTAATTAAATATTAAAATCATGACAGTTATCAAAACCAGAATGACTTAAAATTCAAAAATAAATGGATTCGACGGTAGATCCCGCAATTTTAGCTGGACTTTATTATTGGCAATATTCCTGAATCATCCCAGGAAGCGAGATATTTTGATTTTGAGCTAACTCCCAAAAATAGTATAATGGGTTTTTCTCGCATGGGCGATGAGATAAATTCATTATAGCAATAACAACCACCGTCTCATTTTTAATGCGCTATCCAGAGAGTATAATATTGTCATGGTTTATAGACATTTTCCAAAAACATAACTGAAGGTAATTAATAATTAATTAATTTTAATTTTAATTCATTTTCCCAAATCGAATGTATTCCTACAATTAATGAGTAAATAATCAAAGATAGAGATATTTAATAATTTAGGTTTATTTATATATTTTAAAACAGTTATGCTAGTAATAATATTGTAAGAGAATATTTTTCCTAATTCAAATATATTTTAATTAAAATTCTTTTCATCTTTAATATGGTAACTTATATTATTGATGAATAATAAATTACCAATCATTGATGCTAGATATAATGTTGGCAAAAATAATTTGATTAGATTAATAATTAAAAATTTATTAAAAGTAGTATAAGAAAAGAAAAAAAATATATTTTGAATTAGCTCGTCAATTTAAATGTTTTAAAAAGTAATAATTATAATAATTCTTTAATCTTGATTATCAATATACAACTACTCAAATTTGTGAATATTTACTATATGAATTTTTTTCTTATTAATTTATTTAATAGATGCAGCTAAAGTCCAATAAATTTGGATTTCTAGCAAGAAAAGCTATTTAAGACAGAGAAAATTTAATTGAAATGTAATTATTAAGCGAGTATAATTAAAATAGGAAGACTGTTAAAAATAAATCAAAAAAGAGATCAAATAAAATTATGATCATATCAATATACATGTGTTAAGATCAAACAGTCACTAATTTGAATTAAGCTTGAGTAGATGCTTATTTAACTTTAATTAATTAGTCAACTATCTTAAAATGGAATTTTTTTTTTCTTTCAACTTTTCTGATTTATTTGTATTTTAGGGCAGAGATCAAGTTGATGCTGTAGCTGATCTCTAAGTATTTCATAAATTTTTCATAGATATCTTCAGGGTATTCTTCAGGATATCTTCCTAAAAAAATAAAAAGTGTGGAGAGTGTAGAGTTTAACATCATCAATAATAGCAGTAATAATTACAAAATCAAGCATTATTATGAGTCTGGGATTTTTTTCAAAAACATCTAGTTTTTCATAAATTCATAGATGTGAGATCAAATATTGAAGGTGATGATGAAGAAAATGTTGATTAAAACAATGAAAAAATCAGCGATGTAAAATGAAATTCTCTAGAATTTAAACCAGACTCATAATAATGCTTGATTTTGTAATTATTACTGCTATTATTGATGATGCTAAACTCCACACTCTCCACACTTTTTATTTTTTTTAGGAAGATATCCTGAAGAGTACCCTGAAGATATCTATGAAAAATTTATGAAATACTTAGATATCAGCTACAGCATCAACTTGATCACTGCCCTAAAATAAAACCCCATAGATCAATTAAGACAAGAAGATTGGGGATTAAGAATAATGAAATTTAAAATTAATTATAATTGGCGAAATTATTAAAGTTTTGGCTAATTATTAAAGCCATTGGCTCGAATAATTGTCTCTATAAAATAAACCAATCAGGGTGCGTAAATTGTTTTTAGCCTAATTATATTTAATTTTAGCCAATTATAATTAATTCTTAATATCATTATTCTTAATCCCCAATCTTCATTCTTAATTGACTAACGGGGTTTTAATTATACGCCAATAATAATTAATTCTTAATTTAATTGTTCTTAACCCCAATCTTCTTGTCTTAATTGATCTATGGGGTTTTACAAATAAATCAGAAAAGTTGAAAGAAAAAAAAATTCCATTTTAAGATAGTTGATTAATTAATTAAAGTTAAACAACATCTACTCAAGCTTAATTCAAATTAGCGACTGTTTGAACTTAACACATGTATATTGATATGATCATAATTTTATTTGATCTCTTTTTTGATTTATTTTTAACAGTCTTCCCATTTTAATTATACTCGCTTCTAAGCCCACAAACATTTAATGCAAGCTCTACTATTTGAAAAGAAAAAAATTGTAGAAAAATCAACGAATGTCTGCAACATCTCATGAAAGAATCTTAATCCTAATAGCCCAGTATTGCTACTGATCAAGATTCTAGCTTTTACATTAAAAGAAATTAAGAGCTGAGCTCAGACAGCCTTTAGGATCCTCCAAAAGTCCCCTCTCTAACCAAAAGAGGTCGAAAAGCAAAATACGGATGGATTAGAGCACTCCGATCTAATTGATAAAACAAAATTTATCTTACATTTAACAATTATCACATCAGTATGATCCTTGTACTGGAAGAATTCAAGTCCCTAATAGGCTCTCACGATTTCGCGAAATTTATCATCAAATTTATTTTCAATATAACGACATATAGTTACTCTAAATCGGTAAATGATTTAAAGTCTAAATATATTAATAAAATTTAAAGTTAAACTAAGGGCTGTATAAAAGTCCATTGTGCTGAAAAGATTTTCCAATAAGACAAAGACCTCATCTTCTAGCCAATTTAAAGCCATAACTCCCTAACTAATTATGGTGGGAAAATTCAATCTGAGATTACCCCTCATTACATAAGAGAATCCATTGTCCTAAAGCCATATGAGAGGCAGGATTTAATTTGGAAGATCTACCCGAAAGAGCTAAAGTCTTTTAGAGTTTCTCTGAAACAAAAATTAGCCTGCTAAAAAAACCTGAATGAGGATATGTTCAGGCTATGATCTGAATTAAAGGACTCAAATAAGCATGCAAATTAAAACCAACTCTTTTTTCCTCGCTTTTATATTATAGATATGAAATCATCGAGATTGATGAAACATTTCTTAAAAGCTCTCTAATTCTTCTGGCATAAGGGCCAAATATTGAGAAAGCATTAGGACTCTCTAACTATATCTTAATTAATGAGCGAGAGTTATTTTTTCAAAATGGGGAGGATGATCTAGCAGGCCTAGACAAAGCATGTATTGGCGTTATTCCAGTGAACTCAGCACTTTTTAGCTGCTAAAAATTGACTCTCTAGCAGTAAGAGTGTTCCCAAACACGCTGTTTTGTCTTAATAAGCCATTCAATCAGATTCTTAAGAGGATTTAGGTTTGAGACAGATTCGCCATATTCTAATTAATGTGATTGGGGAATTCATTTAAATCTACTCGCTCTCAAGGGCAGCCCAATATTAAAAGCTGGATAACTTTATACCAACCTTGGGAGAAATATTTGTTTGTAAGTGGGACTTCATCGATTTTAGGACTTTATTTTATATCTCACCTAGATATCTCAGGAGATAAGACTGAGAAACCCTGTATGAGTCTCAAAACTAAAAGAGATATATATATTCTTGGGAAAAATCTCTTGTGCATTTACTAAGAAAAAGGAGAGAGATAATTACGTGACATTATTCAAGACTGTCATCGAGCTTAGGTCATCAAACTCAACTAACTTCTGAATTTCCCAATAAATAGAATGATTTTACTAAGGAGGAAAATAAACTACTCTTTATTTAGTTAAGGAATTTGAATAAGAGTCTTAGTCTATTACAGAATTATACAGAGAAAAATCTTTCAAAGCCATTCAGCAAACAAATCAGCTTATAAGACTTCGATTGATACTAGATTTCAGTTTCATCACTCTGCAAAAGCTAGCGCTAAACTTTCTAGCTATGGAAGATTTTCGATTTACTTTTATAAACTTTGGGGTAGCAACTGCGAGAAATTGCTGTGATCCTCCTTGGCTGTGCTGGTGGTTTCCGAGAATTGATTTTTATGATAGGGAAAAATCAAACTTGATACTTCTTTATTAGAAGAGGTTAGAGGCCTTGATAACCAGCTGAGCCTTAAAATTCAACGTCAACCAGTAAGAAAACGTAAGGAATCTTATTATATTGCTTAAAAAGATTTAAAATTTCTGATGGAAAATGAGGAATTTCAATTGTTGTGGAGCAAATTAATCGTCATGATTAACGAGTATTACTGAATATTCTTTGAAGGAATCTACAAGCAAATTTTGAATACTCTACTGTTCTTCATAGAGTTCAACATATGGTTGGATTTACTGGGTCTAGATTAACGACTAAAGAATAAAAGGGCCTCGAGCTTGCTTTAAAACTTATGAAGTAATGCGAAGCTAAGCTGCATGATTGGAGACAAATAGGATTAGCGACGAAAAATCTAGTTGAGTTTCGCTCTAAAATCTATTGTTTAGCCTAGGATTAATGCTAGCTTCTACAATTTATCATAGTCGCTCAGTAATCTTACACTTTCACCGAAAATTACTATCGACGATTTCAGTAGCTACGATTCTTTCTCATGAAGAACATGAAGGACACAAAGCTAGAAGTATAGTTCGACTCGATATATGAGAGTAAAAATGAGGAGGATCAATATGAGATTTTATATTAAATGAATAGTAAGAAGAGGCACGAACTTGAAAACTTCTCACAAGCCGAAATTTAAAGGAGTCTATTTTTGATAGTGGCTTTTGTTTTTCAAGTACGCCCACTGATCAAATCCTCGGTAGGATTGGGATACTACATCATAGATATACATACAAACAAATCATTTATAAGCAAGGCTGCAAAGAAACTAACTCTTGTGCAAGTTATTCAAATGCACCAGTAATGGCTTGATAATCAGTTAAATTTTTAAGATTTGCCAAGTTGTTAAAATAAAACATTCAAATATAATTATGCACATTTCTATAGTTTTCAATTAGATAATTCTTAAAGATGAAAAAATAATCACCAATTTCTCGCTTTAGGAATATATTTTCAATTCTTGAATTTATTATAATAAAAAACTATTACTCTTGATATTTTGAGAAATAATCTTAAATACTCAAAAGAAAAATAAAACTCTTAAGAAAAATGTGACATCATATAGACATTTAAAGTAATAAGCATTTTTAGATTTAAAAAAATATCTATAAAAATAGAAAATTTAAATAACAATGTCTTAATTGGATAATCAAAATAAAACATTAGCTAATATGAGTATATAGAAATAGCAGCATGTTTTATATATTCTGATTTATAGTCAGTCACTTTAGGTAAATTAAATAATAGAAATAAACAAATTGCGTAAATAAACTGCAGATCAATAATTACAAATATTGAGAGCATAACTTGTTGCGATTCCTCGCTTTTCTCACTTATTCTCCTCCTAGTTCATTCTCTCCTCCTAGTTATCGTCTCCTTCTTCACCTTCTTTCCTCTCTTTGGGTCTGATTGTTGCATTTCCCATCATATCCTCATCTTGGATTCTGGTGTGACTCATTTGTCCAGCATCGTTCACGATATCTGGTTAGTGTTTCTTGATGTTGAACTTGTAATTTTCGACTACTGAGACCTCTCCTATCATTTCTCCGAATTCTCCTTCAAGCTCGAGGTACTCTTATTCTGATTTATATTTAATAAATTAATAAATCATCAGAGTTAAATATCTCTTTATTTATAAATAGTAACAAAACAATAAAATTAAAGTTAAAATTAATATCTATTCCCAAAAGGAGAAAATCTATAAAAAATTCAACACTGAATATATCTTTAATAATATAATAAAGATATACTTTGATTAGTTTATTTATATCTGGCGATTATTCACATTTTGATCAAATAATTCCTATATAAAAATTGCAGCCCATCAGACTATTCTTGGTTATTAATAATGGCACAGGATGATAAGGCAGCCTAAAAGTCATAAAGCAATAAGGCACTGTCAAATAATTTAGAAGTCCTTTAAAACCATTAAGGTAATGGAAATTATGATGAAGGAATCATTCCTTCAATTCTTCTCCTTAAAGAAAGTCTAGAACAGAGAGTTACAGATTTGAAGAGTCAAAGGAGATAAATGCTTCAACGATGCTGATTCTTTGAATGATACAGGATCTGCTCTTGAGGTATCCTTAAAGGAATATTCAATAGCCAGCATCAAAGAGACTCTAATGTTTCAGTTGATCTCCTTTAAACCTCAATTAAACAAAAACTCCTAGCTGTCTCAATAGTCACAAAATTCGTGGTAAATTTATTTTGGTATTTTAATATAAATGTGTAGAAAGCCAAAGGAGTTGAAAGCTAAAAGCGCTATGTCCACAGTAAGGCTGCCTTACTTAAATCAAGGGAGCATTATGGATCATAGTGATTCAGTTAGCTCATCTGAATCCTTAATCCAATCTGAGAAAACCGAGAATGTATAAAACCCTAAACACATGAAATAAATATATAAACTATATTGAAAACATTAATAAATTTATACTTTTTAATTTTGTTTGATTTCTTGAATTAATTTAAATATGTAGGAAGTAGTAAAATTTATATATTTCTTCTGCTTAGTACTAATAATTATAATTATATTATTAATTGGAATACCAAAAAATATGAGTAATATAAGTTAATTAAAATGAAATGATTATTCAATTAAAATCAAGTGTAATTTATTATTTACTTATAAAATTCGTATAATTTATACATATATTTCTCAAAATAGAAACAAAACTTAAAAAAAATAAGTTTTAAACATAAAAAATTTGGTTTCTATAAATATTAAAAAACATAAATAAATTTAATAAAACAATGCCAGATAAGTAATTTTTAATTTCATAATCACATTACTTTCTTTGCTAATATTATTATTTATTTTAAATGAGTAAATTAATATAATTATTGATACGAAGTTGAAAAATATATAAATTTAACTTCTTCTTGCTTAAGTAATATTAAAAAGATAATAAATTAAACAAACTGATTTATAATAATTATAAACTTTATATAAGTTCATATATATTAATTAGTAAATTAAAAACTTAACAATTCATGATTTTTTTTAATATTTGACTAAATCTCTGCTTTGCTTCTGGCCAGACAGACTAACTCGAATTCAAGAGGAAGAGACTGTGATAGGAAATATGGTTTAAATCATTCAGCGATTTTCTCTTAAAAATATTTTTGTTAAAACTTTTTAGATTTAAATATAAGATTTGTTTAGTTGTTTTAATAATTAAAATTAATTAATTTTTCATCAATGTGATCTCACTCCATGAACTCGTAAAGCTGATTTTGGGGCGGTCTTCCTTGATTTTAAATGATGCCACACTCGTTTAGTTTATGGACCTATGACTTGTAGCCAACCAAGTCGTCGATATTAAATCTCATATCATTAAATTCATCCCACATTCCTTGTTTTCTGACAAGAACTCTTGTTTGCTTTTTATCATTGCTACTTCCACTCACTTTACTCCCTAAACTTCACCTTTTCTTCTCTTTTTTGAGATGTCATCTTGATGAGTTAAGCTGATCTCCCCTTTTGTACTATAATTTATATTAAACTGATGCTATTTACCACTGTAGGAGAGAAAGAGAGTGTTGTTGAGGGCTTGAACGAACTCGGGTGTCATTTGAGCTATTGGATTTTGAGACTAATCCTACCTCTCCTTTCGTTTTGCTTTGCCTAATAAACTATCAAATTTATACTTTATTTGTCATAGGATAAAAGCACATCGCAAATCCTCTTTTTGTCCTGATGAAGACAATCGCTCTTATCCTGCAGATAGAAAATGAGGGAAGGTTTATTTTTTGAGCGGTCAAGAAAATCTTATGCAGAGAGATTTTCAATCTAGAGTACAGCTGCCATTTTAACTGCAATTGTCTTTAAGTACTTAATATTATTTAAATATCTATGACTTACTTTTTTAATCCATAGAGAATGCTTTTTAGGAAGTAGATATTAAAGCATCCTATCTTGGGCAAGTAAGCTTCGAATTCCTGCTACAAAAAGGCATGGAGTTCTTTCTTGAACTAAAAGTGTACTTTGACTGTTGGAAGATAATTCTGCATTCTTATTTATTGCAATTTTAATAAGTAGTGAATTGAGGGGTCTTAATATTTAAACTTTAGATTATTTGATTATATAATATATTTTAGAATTATAAATAGGGAAACCCATAAATTTTTACTCAACAGTTATAACTATATAGAAGAACCCTCTTCCTCTTATTAAAATAACTTTAACACAGAATTGGAAAACTCTATGAGAAGTAATAAAAAAACAAACTTTCTTAAATAGATTCTTCAGCAAGGTATAATAATAAGATAGCAGTAACTCTGATTTAGATGGTAGGGAGGATCCGAGTAGCTCGATTATTAAGCTTCCTTAAAGCTAAAATTTCAGCTAAATCTCAACTTATCTCCCATTTTACAAGATGGTTGCTCCTTCATAGTTTTCAAAAAATAAAATGGACTGTTAAAGATATCGAAGTAATAGAGAATAGAGCAGTAAAGTTTGAGATAGTTGTAGATTACAGTAACACCAAGTACGATCCAAGAGTTCAGATAAAATCAGTAGGAGATCATAATATTGATAAAATACATATCATCAGGAAATTATATTTTTCGTAAATAAACAAACTGCCATTATTTTATTATTTGTAAATTAAATAAGAGCATATAAATTAAAACATGCAATAAAAAAATGGGTTTTAAAACACAATGTCTTAAGTATAAAGTTTTATTAATTTTTTATCTTAAATATCAAATAATAATCTGCTTAAGTCACTGTAGATACGCAACTACTAAGTTATTTATAGACTTGCAATTAATTACACACAGCTATTAATTCTATTTTCATTATGAATTAGAAAATTCTTGAGTATTTCGATCTACGCAAAAGTAATGACCTAAAATGTATATTTTATGAGTAACATGTTTTAAATGAGCAGAAGTTCATAATTAGGTTGATTTATCTGTATAAAGTATGTTTTTTTTTTAAAGAATATTATTGACTTACCTAAGATAGTTTTGAGTTTATTCAAGCTTTATACAGAGAGG
Organism: Oxytricha trifallax; assembly: GCA_000711775.1. Classification (NCBI taxonomy): domain Eukaryota; phylum Ciliophora; class Spirotrichea; order Sporadotrichida; family Oxytrichidae; genus Oxytricha; species Oxytricha trifallax. The sequence goes on from ARYC01002115.1 coordinate 25,688, forward strand.
TTTAAACAAATTCGTTTTAAGTTTTCCTCATTTATCTTATAATAATAAAATTTATAATTCTATTCTGTTTCTTAATTGTTTATTTAAAAAATTTAATTTCAAAAATTTACAATCAATATTATCAAAGGGTTCTTAACAGAAAAATCTTCAACTTAGTCAATTAAAGACTGCTAAAGTCTGCTCTTCGGTTATGTTTGAAAAAAGGGAGTAATTTATGCAAAAATGATTAAGATAGATAAATAAAATCAATATTGTAGGCTAAACAAGTCTCTAGAGGAAAGAAATTAGAAAGTATTAAAAAATGATAGATGAGCTTAATGAGTCAATAAATTGTCCGAAAAAATTAAAAGATCTTGACTTTCCATTATTTAAAAAGAATTTGTGAAACAAAATCATATAGCTGTATTACGAGGAGTCCTGCATTTAAGGATAAAATCAACGATGATTGAAAGTTCCGAAGTAATTAATTAGCTATAATAGTTTATTTAAAGTAAATAATTAAGATTTCACATTTCTACTAATTTTTATTTATTATATTTTTAGGTACTCTATCGCAAATGAATTCAAATGCGGTAGATTACCTTAATCATATTAATTATCATATTTTTTAATTTTAAATGCAATCCAATTAAAATGAAATTAAGTCTCTACTAAAAGTATAAATATTTAAAATAATTATTAATTAAAAGTGCTGCTATATTAAGCAATATGGCTTAAAGATATCCTTTTATTTATATATAAATATGTATATAAATTATTATAGATTTCAATTTATTAATACTTATTTTAAATATATATTACTTTTAGTAGAGACTGAATTTCATAAAACCCCATAGATCAATTAAGAAGCGAGGATTGGAGTTAAGAACAAAAAGATTAAAAATTAATTATTATTGGCTGAAATTCAATATAATTAGGTTAAAATCAAATTTACACACTCTGATTGGATTATTTTATAGAGACAATTATTCGAGCTAATGGTTTTAATAATTAGCCAAAACTTTAATAATTTCAGCCAATAATAATTAATTCTTAATCTTATTGTTCTTAACTCCAATCCTCGCTTCTTAATTGATCTATGGGGTTTTATTAATTTGAAGAATTTAGAATTAAATAATAATAACAAGCATGTGATTACATTGAGGCCTCTAAGGACCTCCGATCTAAAATATATGTAAATATATAAGGGTCTAGCCCTTTCAATTAGTTAGTGCCAATACTTCTGGGTATGACTTTAGGATCTCTGCGAATTTTCTTATCAATTTTTAACTTGTACTTATGGGTCTTTAATGTTTGAACATCCTTATTTTTCCATTTCGTTTTCCCTCTTCTTTAGTTTCTCTTCTCTACTGTTTCTTTTCTTAGTTGTTTATGGAAGTATTTGAAAAATTCTTTGGTCTCTGTTCTATATCTTTGACTTTGTTGTACCTTCTTGATTTTAACTCTTTTCCAAACATAAAAGAGGGACATAATATTTTCCTCATCTTTTTTGTTAAATTCCCTTGTTAGAGTGTTCTCTTGGTCATCTATTATATGAAATAGCTTTCTCAGGCTATTTATTCTATCATCCCACATGTGGATTTATTCAAGTTTGTTGTTAAGTACTCTATGGTAGAACTTATGTGGATGTTATCTGATAATTTTTGGTATTGTCTTCGGAATTTTATTTCTGTCCAGTTTCTTATCAGATATACCGATGTGTGACGTATTGGATGACCTACTATCTAATATGGAGAAGGTTGAATCTTCCCTATTTAGAACAGAAAAAGATGGATGACCTTCATTTTCTTATTCAGAGTCTAATTCCTGTTTGTGAATTTGAGTGAAGCTTATTTCTTGTTGAGATAAGTTTGAGTCTTTATCAGACTGTTATATTTTGTTGGGTTATTAAGAAATAGATTGCTTGTCGCTCGAGTCTATTATTGAATAACTTTGGTTGTTACTTATTAATGAGTGGTTTTTCCTCTATTTAGTTGGATTATAAATGTTGCTAAAAAGTTTCTTATCTTTTTGAGTTGAAGAATCTTTTTTTGTAGGGCGTCTATATAAAGTTTGTTTTTGGCTCTCTTTTCAAAGTAGGATTTTTATCTTAGTTAATAGAACTCTGTTTTGTCTTTCTCAAATTCTTATTGTTTTTTCCGGAAGTCTTTTTCTTTGAGATGTTAGTAGTGAGGAGGTGTCTTTCCTCCGGTACCATTGTAGAAAAGTGACAAAAAATTGTATGTTTTCTTAAGTGTCTTCTTCACCGAAGGAGTCGAAATCTTACTTGTTAGAACAGTCGCCTGGCTCTGAACTAATCTCAGATTCTTCCAACCAAAATTTTTCCAACTCTCCGGCTATAGTAAGGATATTCTTTCTTACGTCTTTTTTGTTTTTCTTACTTTCTTCATATCCGGTTAAGTTTAATTAGTTGTCCCATTCGCAGTTTAACACAAAAGAGGTTATTGTGTATTAACCCCTCTTAAGAAGTATGGAATTTTTATTATAATCATCATACTCATCCTGTACTGGTGTTTCTCTTGCTCTAGCCATAAAAGTGTTGCCTAATATTTCTAAATCCTAGCTCTAAATGAGATACTAGTTAAAAGCTAACTCGAAACCAGCTACAGGGTTCTGGGAATAACCCTGTTCAATTAGAAACTTTTCTTACCACTCGTGTGATTTTTCTCACTTCTCACAAGTTTGTTCCTTATTTAATAATAGAATTAAATAATATGATAATTAATATAATTAAGGTACCTCCCGCATTTGAACTAATTTGCGGTAGAGTACCAATAAATATAATGAAATAAATAAAAATAAATAGAAATGTATAATCTTAATTATTTACTTTGATTACAATATACTTACACTATTTTATTTAAATCTATTAGACCTTAAGAAGGTAGCGTTCAAATTACTAGCCTTACAATTAATATCAACCATATAATCAGATCCAGAGTTCCTGAATCATTTTACGATTCTATAATTGATTTTCTTCCAAATAATCAGGAACTAAGAATATTGTCGTAGCTAAAGTAGTTTTTTAATAAAAAATTTTCTTAGTTAATTAAGCAAAGTTGAAGGTTAGAAGAAAGGGTTAACATATATTTACAGTGTTGACAAGAGAATTAATAGCCAAAAGTCCTAGCTCCAAAGATAGTTTGCAGCACTTAATTATATAGAAATGATGAAGATAGCTATCAACATTATAAATATTGACGAATGCAGCATTTGATTGATAAAAATTCCCACAAAGGTTAGGCAATCAAAACTCCAAAACCCCTTAATGAGGTTTATAAGTGCTTTGATTTGTAGGGAATTTGTTAGGGGTTGGGGTTATTAATTAAATGAGAGACAAAAATATCAAGCTTTTGGGGTCTATTTATGATGAAGAGTATATAGATTTAGTGTTTAAACTGCGATATGGATGTGATATATATATACAGTTAATAAGTCAAACCAGTACTGAACTATAAGTCTATTACACTGCTCTTAAAGCGAAGTCCATCAACTGTTCGATCCCACTGTCTTATAGCAGTATAACTTAAGCAATAATAGCTGAATTCTATGCCTAAGAGGAAGTCAAAGTTTCTATAAAAGCATATTGACTATCTTATTAATGATAAAACTTTGAAGTATTGGGCTCACTTCTCTCTCGACCAACGAGCTACTATGTTTCACCGCCAGTTCCCTGAGTTGAAGATCTCTGCATAGTCTGTTGCAAACATTTATAAACGAAACGGTATCTCTTACAAAGGTGTAAATCGTATCAAGAGAGTAATTGATTTCACTCTGCCATTTTACAACAACAACTTAAATTATATTTATAATTAAATGCAGAGAGCCTAATAGAATAATATTAAGTTTATTCATGCTGACGAGGCTGTGTTTACCTTCAACACTTTCATCGAGAAGTCTTGGTATAAGAAGCATAGTAATATAGAGGTATATGAATAAAAAGTCAAGGTATAAACAATGGCAATTCTTGGAGGAATTAGCGAGGATGCTGGTTTAGAAACTTATGTTATTCATCCTCGCTCTATTAAGACAGAGCAGTATATTAAGTTCTTAGAGCAGCTGAGAGAGAAGTACCCTGAATAAGAGATTATACTATTCGTTGATAATCTTTCAGATCATAGACAAAAGAAACAAGGAAAAGTTATGAACAACTAAGAATAACACCAGTGATCAACGTGCCTTACAGCCCATAGTTTAATGGAATTGAATTCTACTAGGGTATACTAAAAGGTCATTATAAGAAACTGCTGCTATACCATCTAATGCATGACCTACCTATCGATACAGTAGACTTTATTAAAAGCTCAGCGAAGAGAGTAGATAATTAGTTGGCTTAAAAGTGTGCTAAAGAAGGGAGAGTGAATGTATATAAATAAGTTTTGTAGTTAAGTTAATGAATATACAAGTCACATTTAAAATTCTTTAGATGGAGCTGGCTTCTCTTTCTTTTCTTCTATGTCTTGCTTCCCTCCTCCTAAGTTTCCTCTCTTGCTGCCAGCTCCTGCATCTATGTTCATTGACTATGGAGGCTAAATATTTGAATAAAGTCTCTTGCTAATTCATACTTTGTCTGCGACTTTCGCTCTCTGTGAAGCTTGCTCTATTCCTTCATCAAAAAGATGCCAGAACCACATTTTTCTAAAGAGTTAAACTACAAATCTTACTTGAAATATAAGGGTGCTTCTGCAACTCTGATAGCCAGATCTCACTTATCTTGATCCCCTGTTTATCCTATCTTCTGAAGAGATGCTGTACCTTTTCTTATGAGATTCTTGAATAATTTCTTTCAAGCAATCACCTTTAATTGTTGCAAGCATGCAAAAGAAAAAGTTTCTTTCAGGTAGTTTATTTGACAACTGCTTCTTAGTAAACAGGTACTGCGAAACCTCTGGGTCATTCATAGCATCATCATAGAAGTTAGTCACGGAAATTTCTGGATAGTTCAGAATCTCTGCAAACTTTACATCTAAAGTTTTCAGCTTTCTTTTCTTCGCAAAGTATCGCCCTTAGAAATGAAATTTTAGTACCTTCCATCGTTAGCAAGAACAAACCAACTACATAATCAAGATGAGTTACTATGAGTTCATTACCTTGCTGCACCAAGTAGCGATGCAAATCTCCTTGCTTCTAAATCCCTGAATCAATTCTTGTGCTTGCACTCTTTTCATTACATCATTCATTGACTCCATCTTGTTTAAAGATCTAAGAAATGATATTCAAATTAAAGTTTATTGATTTCAATTAAATACCTCTGTAAAACTTACTACTAAATATGGGCATCCTATAGGAGGTCAACCTATAAGAATGATATGGAGAAGTTTTGAGAACAGGTTTCAAACTTGAGAGACTGATATCAATTTCTACTGTTATAGTTCATATTTTTAAATTTAAATTGGTACGTACTTAATTAGGAGCAGCTCATAAAATGCTAGTAATTAGGAGCATTAATTAAAGCTAGTACTTAATTAGGAGCTTTAATTAATGCTAGTACTTAATTAGGAGCACCCTAATTTTAATCATAAAATCATAAAATACCTCCTAAAGCAGTACGTACTTAATTAGGTGCACCTCCTAAATCGGTACGTACTATAATCAACTTATTATTGAGTGTAAAAATGCTTACTTCCTCACCCATATTTAGAGCTGGATCGTCTCTTAACACTCATAATTCTTCTCTAATACTCTAAGAACTTCCCTTGAAATTGTAGGTTTGCAAAGCTCTCATATTAGCTCTCAATTAAAGAGGCAGTTTTATAATTTTAAATTCAAATTTAAATATGAGCGCTAACATTTTAAGAAAAACAACAGCACTTCCATTAAACTAAATGAGACTTACCCTTGGCAGCAATAAAAAGTGTGATAGCTGCGAGATGGACTCTCATAAAGAACTATCAGAGCTATCACTTGAGGTCTCTGTTATTAAAATAGAAATTAATAATAGAAAATAGAAAATAAATGGCAAACAAGTGTGTGGGAGACAGAGAGGAGGAGAAAGTTAGAAATGAAATTTCAATTTAAGCAGAGGAAGTTGAGGTATATTTTTGTGAGAAGTGTGAAAGAGACTTTACTCATAAATCTAGCTGGTACAGGCATATGAAGGTCCATAAGGAAGTTAAGCCTACTGTATACTGAAAGCACGACAAAGTTGATGGAAAGTATGATTGCTTTGAGTGTCATAAACAGTACTCTCGCACAAGAGACTTAAAGCAGCATCTTTTATAAGCCCACAAGAAAGAAATAGAAGTTGAAGATTAAGACACTCAACTGAAGTTGCTCAACAAAAGAAAAAGCAAGGGAGCCTCTATAAGTTGCTGAGCTTTAACAAGCAAGCGAATCAGAGTATGTGAGGATTGCACGCAACCTATTAGTATCAGAGGTCACTAAAATCATGATTTAAATATAATACAAGAAAATTCCAGTACTTGCATAGATAGATTGATTTAGATACTTCTCTCTAAAGCTACCTAATCCTAGAGGACTCCTATGACAAGAAAGTTATTAAGGATCATCAGTATGCTTACAAGGAATATCCTTTAAACTATCTCCTAAGTGATGATAATTATTATATGGAGTTTACTAATGAGAATTAAGTACTCACTCAGTCTAAGTTTAAAGAGTGCAAATGCTTAATAAAGCTAGATGCTGTTCTCATAGCCAAAGATCATGAAGCTTTCAGACTACCACTCTTTGAAATGACACTCAGAGATTTCATAACTGATCAAAGAAATCATAGATAGCTTGCATTAATATCAACCTAAGCTATACAAGGTATCAAAGAGCTTCATAAGTTAGGGTTTATTCACAGAGATCTCAAGCCTGAGAATATAATGTTGAACTTTTTACCAATAAAAGTAACAATTATTGATTTCAACAGAGCCTTAAGAGTGGAAGTATCAAGGCTTGGAAGTGTAATGGGAACTCCAGGATATTATCCGGAAAGGGAAGACTGGAGAGATGGAGACTAAAAGTGGGATGTGTGGGCTTTAGCAGCAATAATAATAGAGTGTGATATGCCTCGCAACGATTACTACTATACAAGGTGCGAGAAGGATGCAAGGCAAAGAATAAAGCAATTTATTGACAAAACAAGAGTGTCTCAATCATGAAGCAAATGGCAGAGTCAATAATAATAAAACCAAACTCAAGATCAGAAATATCAATAGAGTAGATAGAGTTGTGGTTAAGTAAGATAAACTTCAGACCTCTCCCCCATGATCCAAAAGTGCATTTTGAGTGATTAATTAAATACATTTACTATATATTTCACATTAGAGCCTATTAATAACCCCAACCCCTAACAAATTCCCTACAAATCAAAGCACTTATAAACCTCATTAAGGGGTTTTGGGGTTTTGATTGCCAAGTAAAAGATTTATATTCCTAACAACAGTAGACAATATCAAACTACTTTAGGAACACGGAAAGATTAAAGAAGCTCACAAATCTATTAAAAGAATAATTGATTGGAAAACAGAATAACTGTCATTACTAATTAAGATACAAATTAAAATGAAATACTCAAAAGTATTAAGAACTAATTTTATATCAAAGGTAATAAAGCCTATTGCTACCTATCAGAATCATATAACTTAACCAAAAATTCATTCAACTCTAAACGGGGAACAGCATATTGAAAAATAGCTTCCAACATAAAGTTTTAAAAGATATTCTAAGAAACTTAACAACAAATAAAGCCTTAAGCCCTGATTAAATTTGCGATACATAGCTCCAAAGAGGCTATAATACAATCCATTTCATGATATGCATTGATTAATGGCAGCAAGAAGTAAGAACTATGGGGTGTTGTAGTCAATTGCGAACTGGGTTATCAATTGCGAACTGTGAGTGTCATTTGCGAACTCCAGTGTCAATTGCGAACTCCAGTGTCAATTGCGAACTCCAGTGTCAATTGCGAACTCCAGAGTCAATTGCGAACTCCAGTGTCTATTGCGAACTGTGGTAACAATTGCGAACTATAATAATAAATTTTAATTTTATATGCGAGAGCTGGCAAAATAAATAAAAAAGCAGGGTCTTAGGGGTGCAGCCCCTAACGGGGTCACAAGGGGCAGAGCTCCTTGTTATCGCATTGCGATAATAAGTAATTGCAGGGGTCTAGGGGGCGGCAGCCCCCAGTGGGAGGGGGTTTCGGGGGAGGGCAAACCCTTCCCCGAAAAACCCATTTGACCTCTTTTGTCAGTAAATTGATGTAATTAGTTTAAAATTTAATCGTTAAATTATAATAATTAAAATGGAATCATTTTTTTCATAAGTCAAATAAACATAATAAGACTCAGTTACTTAATAAATACTAAAAAGATTTTCATACTAAGGTATATTGAAAAAAACAACTTTAATGTATACGCTGCTAATCATAGATGTCTATCAAACTTTATAACATAACTAATAGTTTAGAAAGTGTTATATATGAATGTGATATCTATATATGCAGATCAAGAAAGTCTATAAGATAAGGACTTAATTTATACTGTCCTTCAAACATGTCATTAGAAATTCTTGACGAAGTTATATTCAATTTATTTCCTTCTGGAATCAATATATCTGAAGCAGTCAAACACCTTTCTGATCACTGACAGTTGAGAACTATAAGATAGTCTATTTGCTAAATATCAAAATTTGAGGAATATTATCAAAGATAAAATGTTAATAGAACAACAAAACTTTTAATTAAATGATAGTGTCCAAATGGACGAGTCGCTATGGACACATAGGTCCTTAAAGTATAGTCATCCAGAAGATACAATATATGACAGATAAATATGGATAGTTGGTTTAATAGAAGAAGGAAGCTAATAATGTAAAATATTTAGTGTCTTGAATAGGACAACATAAACATTAGAGTAATTAATTTGAGAAAATGTTGAAAGAGACAGTATTGTCCATACAGACGGTTGGGCAAGCTATATTGCAATAAATTGGGAAGAACTTGAAATGAGACATGAAAGACATATTCATTAATCACAAAATGGAATATAAAGAACAATGGAACATAGCAATTTAATTGAAGGATTATGGGAAGTCCTCAAATATCATATCAAACATGTATATAATACATTACCAGGAAACCCAGATTAAATAGAACCATATTTATTTGAAGCTCTATGGAGAAGAAACTTAGCATAATTTTAAAAATCATAAGACCGTTAATAATATATCTAACAGACATTTAATATTAATAATATATGAATATTTAACGATTAAATATTAAACTAATTACATCAATTTACTGACAAAAGAGGTCAAATGGGTTTTTTGGGGGAGGGCTTTGCCCTCCTCCGAATCACCCTCCCACTGGGGGCTGCCGCCCCCTAGACCCCTGCAATTACTTTTTATCGCATTGCGATAACAAGGGGCTCTGCCCCTTGTGACCCCGTTAGGGGCTGCACCCCTAAGACCCTGCTTTTTTATTTATTTTGCCAGCTCTCGCATATAAAATTAAAATTTATTATTATAGTTCGCAATTGTTATCACAGTTCGCAATTGACACTGGAGTTCGCAATTGACACCACAGTTCGCAATTGACACTGGAGTTCGCAATTGACAATGAAGTTCGCAATTGACACTGGAGTTCGCAATTGACACTCACAGTTCGCAATTGATAACCCAGTTCGCAATTGACTACAACACGCCGAACTATGGAGTAATAATAGCACTTATATGATGCTATCTATCTAAGGCAAATTCTATTATCCGTCCAGTTGAGAAGAACTGATAAACAGCTATGTCATCTGCTCTAAGAAAAATTATGAATGCTGCATAAATGAGATAATTTTCCTCTAACTTGTGGAGCACAATCTCCAAAGTATAAATAAATTTCAGACCAAATAAACAAATGGGTGGAAGCACAGCTCATTTATTAATTGACATAAATAGTAAAATATACACATCTATTTTGTTTATTGACATTTCTTCTACATTTCCCTTTCCTATAATGATAATAATAGTAGATGGACTACTTAGAAGACGTAAAAAATTGAGACAATTGTACTTTAAAGATGACCTAAACTGAAAATATAGCTATGATTATTTACTTAATTCCAAAAGTGATTGACCCTTGACATATATACACTCTAAAGAACTTTCAGTGCTAAATGTGAGTTAAATATCATTATTACTATAAATAATATTATATTCGATCAAATGCTTTGTTTAATCTATTGAAGATAGTCTTTATTTTCTTTTCTATTTATGACTACTATTCAAAATTTTCATAGTTTAATTATTATTTAATTATTTATTTATCATAACAAAGTTAAAATGATCCTATAAAAATTATTAACGTTTAGAAAAGCAGTATTCAAATGAATATATGAGTGATACCAAATAGCTTCAAAATAAAAAAAACAATTGTTATTTGTTATTAATATTTAAGATTCATAACAAGTTGAATATGTGAAAAAAGATCAGAAAGGCCTTAAAACAGACTCTTCACTTAAAATATAATCTCAAAATTCTAATTATTATCTATTTAAAAAATTAAATTATTTACCTGTTCCCTTTAAGAACCTAAGTATGATATATAAAATATAATACTTTTATTGTGTATCATCCATTTTTCCTTGGTTCTAGTTGTTTTGCTATTTTTTGTTATTACCTCTATAGATTGGCTTGATTTTATGATTTAAAAACATAGAGTTAACTAACATATTACCTTTACCTACATTTTTATCATGAATATACTGACAAATAATACTTACATTTATACTAAATTTTAATTTTACCAATATTAGGGAACTTATTGTTTTGACTATCATGTCTATTGGTTTTAATTGGTTCCATGTTGATTTGAAGTTTTAATAAAATTCCATGATTAACAATCAATTCTAAATGTTTTATCTCTATATTTCTTATCTTTCAAATTGTACTTTAAATTATCATTAAGTAATTATATTAGACTTTTTTATGCAATTTTTTCTTCAATTTTCAATCAAATTACAGGATCAAAATTTTGGTATTTTCCCCCGCACAGCTTAATTCTGACTTATTTAACATTAAATGAAGAAAATAATTTTTGTTGCTTTAATGAAATTAGCTTCCAGATTTGTCCACATCAACATCTTCAATCATAATCTACAGCTGTTTTAATAAGGATTATTTCAATTCTGCATTTGACTTAACTTAATGAAGTTTCTAATAAGTTTTTGTTCACAAATTTCTTATTCATTTAAATTGACTAATATATTGTAACAATTGTTTTCACTTCAGTCAATTAAACTTACTAGTCGTCTTAAGCATAATAACCCAATTGTAACAATTCGCACTCCGACTCGTAATTGTAAGACTAAAATGCTTTTCCTTTTGCTAAAACCCCAAGAGTAAAATTTACTGCAATTTTTGTAAGATATAAAAGCTAATCAAGAAAATTAATAAATAAAATAATATAATGACAAAAGATTATAGGTGATTAAAGGACTGGAGACCGTCCCTAGTAATAATATCACAACACTAATTAATCCATCAACTCCAATAATAGTCACTAATACTATTAGGCTACTAATAATGAAATGACAAGTGTTGGGAGCAATATCAAGCAATAATAACAATGGCAGCAAAATTAAAAATTCCACAATAATAGCATGAGCAGTAATTCCTAGAATACTTATTAGAACCAGAGTAGCAACTTTAATTAATCAATGAAATAACAATTCACAACAAACAATAGCGGGCCTAAGCAACATACATTTACAGGCTAAAACATCAAAATAACAATAATCAAAACTAACAACAGTATCAAGTGCAATAACAAGTTAAAAACTAAAGTAGTTTTAGTAATAATCAAAATCCAAGCAATTTCTTGCAGTTACAGTTAGTAATTATAGTAGCTAAGTAATGGGCTGTCTGTACAAAAATCCTAGCAATAGTAATAACACTAATAACTTTATTGAGTGAGTTTACATATTCCTTCGTCTTAAAATGCGCAATAATATCAGTAACAAGATATATCAAATTATGGAGGTTTTGGGATATGAGGCAAATACTAGCAAAATTCAAAATGAGTAGCATGATGACACATTAAGCAGCTTTAGTGGCAGTTAGTTCGACATTCATGATAGTGCACCTCTGGATTTGAGGATTGAATATGATTTTATATCTAAGACTTACTCCATGATCTCAAGATTCAATGACTTTGACCTCACTTGTACTAAAGACTCTTAATGAATCTTCTAATTACATAGAATATATCATTACAGATAATAGTGGAGATTTCAAAAGAACTAGGAGTAGTTAATGGGCATTTCAGAAGATGGAAGTTTCGCATAAACATCAGATGATGTTGATTTACGTTCAGCAGTTCCATAAAACCTCACTGATCTTTACATTTACACTAACCTCGTTGGACTAGAAAAAAACGAGGTTTTAGTAAACGCAGAATTTTCAGCAGTTATAGATAATCTTTTAACTTTCTGCGATGCTGATTATCTA
>ARYC01002116.1:0-77096 GCA_000711775.1 Oxytricha trifallax
AAGAAGTATAAGAACTGACAAAGATTTATGCAATAAGAAGGTGGTGCTCTTGATGGATAATGCGATAATTCATAAATATTCAGAGATGCTTGCGACTGCTCGTCGCTTCAAAGTCAATGTTCTTTTCAACGCAGAATACTCGCCCTGGCTCAACCCAATCGAATAGTTGTTTGCATACATAAAAAAGAACCTCAAGCAGCAGAACATCATTAGCAAGTAAGCATATTGCTCTTTAAAAATTATAGAGTGCAGCTTGTCAAGCGAATCCAAGAGATAATCAAAAATATGAGCGAGGATGATGTTAGAGGACTTTGGGCATTCAGCATAAAAAAGTGGATCCATACTCTGAGGTATGGCTTTGTTTGAGATTCTACTCAAAACTTAGAATTGCACCTTATAATGAAAATTCTATAAGTGCATATAATTCATGCATCATCAATACAACTGCAAATACTATTACTGCTGCTATTACTACTGCAACTACTACTGTCCTTAAAATTAATGCATATATTTATTGGGATCCCTCGAATTCGCAGTTATCACAAGTCTTCTCAGATATTTATGAATTCTTGACAAGTATCATCCAATTCTACATTACTACACTCTGTATTGCAATTTTCTATCACCTCAGAGTGAAATCCAGAGGAGTTGAGCAACTTTGGCTATAGTTATTAAAATCTCGCTTTAAATACAACTATTCCAAGAATTGCATAATTATGCGAGAGAGGAGATAAACTAAGCATCAGACTTTTCGAATTCTTGAGAATGCAGTGAAAATCTAGCAAATTTCCAACTTCTGCTCAATTGTTTTGATCAGCATCCTTTTATAGACAGTGCTGAAATCAAGAACTCTAAAACCTCGCAATTTTTTACAGCATTGACCAATACAAGAGATTTTCAAGATTTTTGACATCTCTGCTCAAAATGGGATTTTGGTCACCATAATTTTGCGAAAAGTGACTAAAAATGCAAGATTCAGACTAAAGACCTTGATTTTTCGAAAATTTGACCAACCTTCCTTAAAATGGTCATTGCAACAACAAATCTCACTTTTGACACCTAATTTTGACAATTTGGCTGTATCAATGCATTTTGACCACTTTATGGCCATTCTACAAATATATGACAGACATAAACAAAGACATATCAATCTTAGTCAAAAACACAAAATTTGGCCATTTTGGTAATAAATCTCTACAATGGTCATTTAAGATAGCATTATAATAATAAATGTCAATTTTATCTACAAATATATGTAAAAGTGACCACTTTGTAAAAAAATCTCGCATTTTGACCCAATTTCTAAAAAAAGACTATTCACACATTACATCAGCAGTAAATATTTATATAATTAATTTTGTATTTTAATTTTTACATTTCCCCGATTCGAATGTATTTTATCAATATAACATCTATATGTTCAACAAAATCTTTCAGATTAAAGAAGCAACCTTAGATTAATTACCAAATAAAAACAAATATGCGGTTAAGATATTATTTGATGAGCTCGATGGGAAATCAATTTTCTATTGCACTTCTTTTTGATAAAACTGTATGTATCAATTATTCAAGTATATTTAGAACTCATTATTTTTATAGTTGATTCTTGTTAGTTCACAATACTCACTACAATTCTATGTGGCTGAAGCATTTAAATAGTTAATGTTTTCATTGACTTGGTAAAATACCTACATTTAACCAGGGAATGAGAACTTAGCTGGACATTGTGATAGTCCCATTGTTTGCTTATATGGATCTAATACCATGTTTAACGGCTTTAACTTCTTTGATGGAATGTCACAAGATATGCCCATTGTTGATATCGATGATTGCTATACTAATTCTATTGATCTTCCTTAGATACCAGATTAAGATTACAAAATTAAATACAGTTGCATATTTATGCCATAATGCTTAAATATAAAATTAACTTATTTATGAAACTATGTTTATCAGAATTCTTAATACTTTGAAAAACTCAAGGATAAAACAATATGATAAAGCCTACACAGATACCCACATACCAGAGAGTGAGGATTTTGTTAATTAAGTTAGAGAAACATAATTTGGATTGTTAAAGCCATTTTTAAGCAAAGTTGAAAAATATATTGATGGAATTATAGATCCTGCTAAAGCTTATTTCTAGAATTAGATTTTATAAAAATCCAAACTAAAAAATTATACAATAAAATAATCTTTTTATTCTTTATATTTTTAAAATGGAAGATTTCCTAATTAAATCACATTAATAGATCACTGTTTTTCTCCTGCAAATTCCCAAATTAATCAAAAACTTTTAAATTCAAGTGCTTTTATGCATATTCTAAAATTTCTGAGGTCTATACAACAATAGGAATTGTAATTATAAAATAAACTATTTTATGACAAAAAAATCAAAAATAAAAAATATCAATCAAGCGAGTAGACATTGGAAAGTCAAACACTTCTACTATTTTTATTATTATTATAACTATTTCATTATTATTTATTTAATTACTATAGAATTTAAAAATATTTGTATTATTTAACAGATTATTCAATAGTTAATTATATTTTACTAATAATATAGTTTCAGCTTTTTAGATTAAACAAAGACTGAATAGAATTAAAATGAATTAATTTAAATAAGCTTCAAAGATGGTTTGTTAATAGATATTTATATAATAATTACTATAATTAATCATAATTAATTCTCATCTAATATAATCATTTTATAACCAAAAAGTTAATATGATAAGTCTGGACACAAGTTTTGAAATATATAATTGTATATTAAATAAATTATATTTTAAAATGTAATAATTATGATGATGAAATATGTGAATTACGAGATCAAACATTCTTTTTCAGATATACTGATATGGCAACTGAAAATTAATTGAAAATTAATGATTTTACAAAATCATAAATATTCAGAGTCAATTAGCAAATCAAAGACATAGATGATGTGGGTTTATATTCAAAGAAGCAGATTTCTTCTCTTAATATATTAAATAGAATAAATTAATATTATAATATATTATTACTTTGGATGGACATTGTGAAATATTGTAAATTTTAAATTAATTTCATTTAGTTTTATATTAAATTTCAAGCATAAATATTTATCATTAAAATGTTATTAAACATAATATATTGATGAATTTTTTTAAATCCTAAAATAAATTAAATTATATATTCTAGCAATAAAGAGCATTGATAATTTTTACTTGAGGAAATTTTCAGTCATGCCAATCAACTTTTCTAAATGGATTATTGCTTATTTCATATAAAAATTAACTTTTTATAAGCAATAATCATCATATCTATGCTAAAATGAAAAGTTTAAATATTTAAATTAAATTTGTTGGAGGTTATTGTCATGATAAAACATTGCATGAAGGAATAAAAAAAAATATAAAATAATTCATTTTATTATTCTATCTTTTTCAATTTGTTAAAGAAAGGTTATTTGTTCTATGATATTGTAAGACCTGCTTTAAATGAATCTAAATTTACTCTTTAAATATAAAAGTACTACTAATTCAATATTAAATTAATGAAATGCCAATCGTTATATTTTTAAAAAATAAATATGGTGAGGCAATAATTATTTATGAATTAAATAAGACAAAAGTATTCAGAGAAAACTGTACTTTTATAAAGTTTGGAGAGACCAGGGACTCTACGAAAGTATTCATTTACGCATTGAATGGTTCCAAAACAAAAATATTCTCAATTGAGAGAATAGTTGTGCATGTAGTTAATGGCGTGAAATAGTTTGAAAATGATACATGGAAATAAGATTTATTATATTTATCCCAATTTCCAAAATATTATTAAAATCTAAATTTAAATAAATTGTGATAGAAGAAGGAGATAAAACATTTAAAGGGAATTGGGAAAAAGTGGAAATTAAGTACTCCAATAGTATCCCAAACTTAAAAGACATGATATTCATAACTTAATTTAAATACGGGGAAAGCTCTTTTTATGTTACCAAATATTTGAATCCTCAGCATCTATTTTAATATTTATTGATGCATTTTTTTAAATTAAGATTCAAATGTAGATACTAACAATAAAATTAATCATCAAGACAATTAACATGAAAATAAAATGGTTATATTTTGTAGATGTTGAAAAAATATGAAAACTACTCTAGAAATTAAAAATAATTGGAAAATCAATTTTAATTATGTTGCTATTATTCCCTTTTTCGATTTCCCGAGTAAATTTAATTTTGCTGCATAATTCATTTATGTTAAATATAAAAATATAATTTGAATTAGTGATCGTAAAATTAAAAAAATTCAAATATAAAATTGAATTTAATATCGAAAATCTTGAATGAGTCGAATCAAAACTATCTTATCTCACCCAAGATATATAAGATCCCTACCATTTTTTTTCTTAAATTCATCCCAAAATCAAATTAATTTCATAAATAGTAAAGTTTGTATGCTTAAATTCAATCACTCCAGAAATTAATAACTTATCGATTCATATCCTATTTAATAAGATAATTTGAATTAAAGTAGCCAGATATTTTAGAAATAAGAAAAAAATTACTTCAAGACATGCTGCTTTTGATTTAAAAATATATATAGATTCAATAAATGCATTTTTATAAATTATATTAATATAGTTAGACTAAATTTGAGAAGAAGATATAAAAATCACTGTTTAAAATATTAGGAACAATTATTCTTCTATAAATCTAACAAAAACCCACTTAATTTTTTTTAATATCATTTGAATATAAATATATATAGTGATTTCTAGAGCAATTAGCTGAAAAACTACGTTAAAACACAAAATCATTAATAAGTTTTCAATAAGGAACGATTATAATGTTTCAGTTAATAAATAGAAATCTAAGTAAATTAAAATTAAAGTAATAAAACAAGTAAAGATTAAAAGTTTCAAGAAATTGGGAAAGTCGTACAGAATTAATACTTTTTAAGCACGCATTAGAAATAAAGTGAAGGAGATTAACTTGAAAGTGAATTCAAACTATACTATATATCTATTTATTATTATTAATAAAAAATATTCATAATTATTATACTTTATCGATAACCAGAGAATACTTTGTTTATAAATTTAAATATGAAATATATAAATCTATTTATTAAATATGCAATAAGTTT
Source organism: Oxytricha trifallax (assembly GCA_000711775.1). Classification (NCBI taxonomy): domain Eukaryota; phylum Ciliophora; class Spirotrichea; order Sporadotrichida; family Oxytrichidae; genus Oxytricha; species Oxytricha trifallax. The sequence continues at coordinate 5,133 of ARYC01002116.1, forward strand.
TTGTTTTGATCTAAAGAAGAGTGAAATGATTTTGAAATTAAAGTTTAAAAATTTATGAGACTATTGATAATTATATTCACTAAGATAATTTCACTATTTTAATTTTAAAATTAAGCAACATATAATTGGTCATTAATTATATAATTATTGGCTGATTTCATATAAATTTAATTCTGAAATCAAGGCCTGTTATCTTGATGCATTTATTTTATTTCTGAATCAAATATCTTCTCTAAGTCTCTGCCTAAATTTTGCTCTCCATATTTAATGAGTAGACCTTTCAATACGGTTTGCCTATTATGTGGAGCTCTTTGGATATTTCACTAGCTTAAAATTGTTGTCTTCTCAAGTAGCTATTACATTGGATATAAAAATGAGATATAAAAACATCCAATAAAATAGAAAGATTTTTAAAAATAAAATTAATTTGAACTATTGTGTTAAACTTATCTTGTACATAAATAAGCAGTACTAGCAGAAACAAAAAAGCCTGGAATTATTAAGCTTTTAGTTACATAAAACAAAGGAACTGCGGTTGCCAGTAAGTATCCCAAGTTATTAGTTATGATTGGTTTTAGTATATTGTTTTTAAAATGGGATTACTATGTTTAAGTTGTTTTATTTAAGTTTAATTTTATTCCCCAGAAATTGTTAAATCTAATTAGTACTGAGAGTTTACCTAATTATAATCTCTAAATAAATGGGATCAAAGGTCTGAAATAAGATGATCGTTCATATTATAGTGTTGTTAAAGTGAGGTAGAATTTTAAGGGATCAAACATTCTTTGCAAAAGCTTTCTTTGCAGTAATGCTAAGTCCTCAAATTCCTTTGAAATTTCAAAAATCTAAATAATAATAATAAAGATTAATAATTTATTCATGGCTCTAAATTTATCTCATATTTTTACCATATACAGTTATAAATGTGCGTTAATGAAAATAAGAAATATTTGTAGTTTAACTTATTAATTAAATACTTTTATATTACGATGAAGGTTTAAGAATATTGTTTCATAATAAAATTCCATTATAGATAGTTTAGATTAGTTTTAGATATTGAATATTAATGAATTACCATTACGCCAATTAATTAATGTTCAAATATCTCATTTGAATAAAGCTACATCGAATCCTGACAAGTATTTGAGAAGTTTTCCTACGATTCAACCAAAAGATTGATTAAGTTTATTTGTATTTAAATTACCCTTTTCATTAAGAATTTATGAAAATAAATGTAATAGTATAAGTTCAAATAAGTTAGATTGATAGTAGGCGGTGACTTGAGTTTGAATCTTGGGGTCGGGTTGGTAGCCATCTTCAGTGAGTGATGAATAGTCACCGAATAAGATTGTGAGTTCAATTACCCTTGACAACAGATCTAAATCAAAAATTAAATATAATATTGCTAAAGTATAATTGAATTGGGGAAATAAATAAAATTAATAAATAATTAATAAAATAGTGGCAGTTTAAAGTTGGTCAAATTGGACGATCTTGGGCTATTTCGATAGAGAAATCAAAATTAGCTGGACTTTGCTATTGGAGCTACTATTTTATCGCATCCCTAGAGCGAGTAAAATCCACTTTAATTTGATGCCTCTAAATTCTCTAAATTATGCCTTCCAATTAAAATCGAATTAAATCGCTCCAGGGATGCGATAAATTAGTAGATCCAATAGTAAAGTCCAGCTAATTTTGATTTCTCTATCGAAAGAGCCCAAGATCGTCCAATTTGGCTTACTTTAAACTGCCACTATATTATTAATTATTTATTAATTTTATTTATTTCCCCAATTCAATTATACTTTAGCAATATATGTGTACGATTGTTTAGAATTAATAAGAAAGTTTTTTCTTAGAGAGCGCCTAATTTGGCTATATCATAGAGCATTTCATCGAAGTCGCAATTGGCAATGGTCACGTATGAAATTTTTTATAAATTAAAGTGTAAATAATATTCAAAGAGAAAATTGATAACAGCGCATATTATTAATCTCTTGCATGATGAACATTGAATAGGTAGCGTAAAAAGTTCCATTAACATTATCTTGAGCAATTTGGAGTTTTCTCATATCTGACAAAGTGCTGTTGCCGAAACATTTACTATTTAACGGAAAATCATAAAGAAACTATTGACTTTATATTTATCAATTTTATGGTAATTTTAATTAAAAGATTGTTGATTAGAATTGTAATTAGTGACTTTGTAGAGACCTCTCTTGAAACCAGTTTGCATAGATCTTATCTTCCAACTCATCAGTCTGAGTTCTTCGTATTCTGACCCTTTTAAGAGTGGATCAATTTTAACTGGTTTGGTACTGTTTTTTATTAAATTCGTGCCATTTATTCTATTCTTTAGAGAATTTGATATAATTCATATTTATACAAAGAATTGTTATTTTTATATCATTATGAAAAACTGTTGCCGGTGCTGTTTGTAGAAATTAAATTAAAGATAATTTATTTGATGTTTGTGGTAGTATTGGTCTTGGTTGAGTTACCGGTGGTATTGGTAGTTGTGTTCTTCTTGGTTGAGTTAGTAGTGGTATTTGTTGTGGTATTAGTCTTGGTGGTGTAGGTAGTTTTAGTATTAGCAGTAGTGTTGGTCTTGGTGCTGTTACTGCTTGTTGAAGAATTTGTGGTGTTTGTTGTTGTTGTGTTCTTGGTAGTATTGGAAGCAGTCTGTTCAAGCAAATTATCATTATCGTTTATAATGTACAATTTATTAATGCTAATTTTAGTTGCCGCTATTATGGATGCCATGGATTCTTAATTCAGCCTCAATGCTTCCATCGACTTCTTAGTAGTTCTTTTCTTCTAGCTCGACATTCTTCTTTAAGAAGAGAGTGTTTGACATGTCGCATTTTATGTAGCTACTGGCTAGGAGTAGAGGAATCGCTGATATGAAGGTTAATTTGGCTAATATCCTCATTTTATTTAATTATTAGGGAGATCAATTATTTCTAAATTGTAAAACTTATAAAAATCAAGGAAAAATATAAATAGAAAGAAAAATGCATATAAATATAGATCTTAAAACGTTATGAGCATCAATATAAAAATATATAAATAATAAATAAGTTTATTAACCTTTTGAAAATTGTGAATTTAGGTAGGAATCTTTAAATATTATAATAATACTGATTTCAAAGTTTAAAATTATAGTTTCTTAAACCTTAGTCATTAATTTAAATCTAATTAAATTTAAAAATTATAAATTGATAATTAAGTTTAATCAAATAATCTATTCAATAAAATTTAAGTTATTTTCTTCTGATTTAATCTATTTCTTTTCCTACCTTTTCTATTAGTATTTTCTTGCATATTTGATCATATTTTTAACAAATAGCAAAGAATAGTTTGTACGAAATTGTTTATTAAATTAATTAATCTGATCTGAAATGTAGCATTTAAGTTTTATAATCTTAGAAATTACACATGCATTTCTTATTTATTTACTAAAAATGATATATTATGCCCTTTTTGTAACAAACCTCATATTGCTTTCAATATCATTTGATAATCAACTGTGAATATTTTAGTGTCAAAGTTTGTTAAATATCTTAGGAGACTACCAATTAATGCACCCAGAGATTGATAATTTAAATTTATATATTTACATATTTATTATTTATAAATGTAGAGTTACTAATAATATAAACAATATTATTGATAATGAACGGCAACTTCACTTGCTTTGCTTTAAGAATATTTATACTTATTAATTTTATATAATCAGTTTACATTAAATATTTGGTATATTTAAGTTATATTGCAAGGTTATTAGCCAAACATAAGAGTTATTTTGAATAATTTTGCTTCTAGGTTTTATATAAGATCTTAAAGAGTGAGCTATTTCAAAGTAAAAACATAACTAAATCGTAAATTAATGTCTCTATTTAGCAATCTTATATAGTCGACATCAGTATTTTATAATCATAAGAATTAATTTTGAGAAAAATTTAGAATTGAAATAAATCATAATCCATTAATTATGTGATTTTATAAAATAATTGATATTTCTTTTGAGGAAGGTATTTTACTATCATCACCTGAGGATAGTAAAATAAGAATATCATTGAAATTTTTCTTTTCTCCTGAGATTACAAGTTCTCTAGCAAGTTTTTTAACTGATTTCAAGTTCTCAAGTACATCTTTAAACTTTTCTCCTGCTAATTAGTGTAATATTATTACTAGAAGAGAGTAACTATCACTCCAAGGCTCTGCAATAAATCTTCCCTAATAGTTTGATTTATGAATGTAAGGACATAAATTTGAATCAGTGTCAAAAGTAGGTTCCCCTTAAGTATTAGTTCTTGAAAAGTTGCTAATAGTGCTATACGAACTGTCATCAAGGTTAACTTTTATATTTTAAGGTTTCAGATATAGATGAACTACTTTCTAATCATGCAATTGACTCACTGCTATAGCTGCACTAATAATGCATCTCCAAGTTACTAGTCTTCTGTGCTCGAGATTAAGTAAATCCCCTAAAGTGAAATCATATCCTCCGAGCCAAACTAGCAAGTAAGTGGGACTAAAATAAATCCTTGATATTTAGTCAAGATGCTTTGTTTTGCTTTATCCAAATTTTATTTACCACTTGATGTCTTATTGTATCCTCTCTCGATAAAGCCCATCTTGCTTTAAGCTTAAGATTGAATGTCTGGCCAAATGATTAAAAGAAAGATTTGGTCTCTGTTCAATTAACTCTTCAATAGAGCTGATAAGCATTTTATTTTACGAGACAATATCTTTAACTGTTTATTCAAAACTTGAGAAATTTCTTAAAGGTTAATTAGGTCCTAGTTCATGGTCATCTATGTCAACATGAATATGGTTCATAATAAATTATTAAGATTGTGTTTTTAACTCCTCATTTTGGTATTAGTTTTCCTATTTAAGTTCCTCTTATTTATGTCCCTCAATTAAATTAGGTACCTCAGTAACATCATTGTCATGAGTTCTTGATTATTGTGGACCTTATTGTTTCAATCTTAAGTCTTTCAAATTCTGTATTATCTATAAAAGAAAAGTAAAGAAATATATAATAGAGAGTTACGAATGGAGCATAGCCAGCTTTGATAATCTCAGCATTAGAATGAATTATAAGGTGCTTTTTCAATTGTGTAGTTGGTTACTTTCCCTTAAAATCCTTATTGCAAATCTTACAAGCGTACCCATTTTTACTCTTAAAATGAGTAAACTTTCCCTATTTTCTTGAATGTGTTTTTATGTGCCTTGAATATTATTTTCTAGTCAAGATTTTGTCGCAAATAGTGCAAGGAAAGCATGAATTTGATAAAGACTTGGATTAATTTTTCTCACAATTCTTAATCTAAACTCAATCTTTCTATGACAAATCAAAACTAACTATTAAAAGTAATAATAAGAATAAGGGTTGTACCATTTTACAAAGAGCAGTTCGACATTTCAATGACGGAAGACTCGTATTCATCACTCGAGTTAAGGCTACTCAATGATGAGCAACTATATCTGATTCCTTTAACTTTTTGTTCCATTTACTATTTAATAATATAAATTATAAAATTAATAATAGTCACAATTTCTATTAAACTCTTAATCCTTAATTACTAAAACTTTATTTCGCTATTTAATATGAAAAATATTTTAAGTACCCAATTTGAGAAATAGCAAAGTATTCAAATTTGAGCTCTAAAACTAATATATAAAAACCCCATAAACCCCTAGCTGAGTTTATACCAATTAGTGTTTTTGGCACTAGTGCCGCCCCAAGGGCCCTTTTTGGCACATAAATTTTCAAAAAAAGGGTTTTAGGGTATGTTTATGTTCCAAATATCAGACTTATAAACATTAACCTCAATCTGAAGGAATATTCCAAAAGCACAAATGCTGACTTCCTAAAAGATTTTATATAAGTTGCTATTGCTACAGGTTGACGATAGGATCCAATAAGATAACTCCATTAGACATGAGACCTAATTTTTCATTGGAAATGTGAAACTTAAATTAAAGTTCCTAAATCTATTAGATATTAATTAAAATCAAAATGGAAAATTTTTAACCCAATTAAAACAGTACTCAAATAAACACTCAAATCTCATTCAGATAATTAGAAGGCTAGTTAAATAGCAAATCGGACTGGTATATTTATTTCAAATTCCAGTGTAAGTAAGTATCATAATTTTAATTGAATATAGGCAATATGTTCATGCCTCCCTATAAACAATGCACAATGAGATTTATAAGAGATGTCCTAAAAGGGACCAAATTACTAATTAAGTCAAATGAGGTTATCTGGATTAACGTCCCTATCTTCCCTGAGTTAAGCTTAAAACGTATATGGGAGGAAGTAAAAGTCGATGACGAACTAATAATGTACTTAAATATTTACCAAGATGTTGATGAGCTACCTGATCGAAAACATTTTTTTGGAATTCTTGGGACTCTTAGGAATGAGTATTTGTAAAGGATTGTTCGCGATCAATAGTAAATAAGAGTTTTAGGAACATAAATATAAGGGGACCAAAATTCAATTCTCATCAGCAATGATTTCTTGAAGATGCTCCAAGAAAATCCAACCATTTCTAGTAAGACAAACATTTCCTTTATTTTGTACATAGAGAGAAAAGGCATAGCTCTTTCTCTTTTGAAGTAGGGATCTTAAATCAGAAGAGTTACCAAAAAAGAAAATTAAACGAAATGACATTTTCATACTCTGATTATGTTAACAACGCAAATTAAAGTTAAGAAGAACGCAAAGAAGGGAATGGAACAAGGAACATAAATTCGACACCTTAAAAGCAAAAGATTTTTAATATTTGAAGTTATATCATAATTACTTAAGATAAAATTTCAACTTAATCATTCTTCTTCTAAAAGTGCGACCTATCTTTACATTTTATTTATATGCCTTATCTCTGTTTTAAAGCAATCTTCTTGCTTTATACTTTAAATTGCGTTTCTTACTATTGAATAATGAGCCTTATTTGTAAAATTAAAGTTCTTTTCAATTATGTCCTTTTTAAACGCAAGTTTTACTCTCGAAAAAATTTCTTCAATGCAGTTATATTCGGAGAAATAAGGTGAATTGAAAGTATATCTCCATCCGTTAGCCTGTATTTATTGTTTAAATTATTTGTTATGGTGGGCTCTTAAATTATCCATGAAGAAAACTACTTAATTACCCCTAAACTGATTTTCAAATATTTCAAGACCTTAAATTAAATCAGGAATTTTAATCGATTTCTCTTTTATGATAAAACCTAAAACACCATGTTACCCCGAAATGAAAACCAATGCTGCTAGCGTCTAAATGTTAATGCTTTCTTTATGAATGACTTAATTTTAATATGGAGCAGCCCATGCTCTTATTCTCAAACAATGAGGCTTAAAAATTATTTCATCCAAATAAATTATCACTTCCTTGTTTAGGTATGCTTAGATTACTAATGGGTAATTCTATAGTTAAACAGCTTTAATTTGTGAATTTTTAGAATTCGAAAGTCTATATGCTGACTTGACACTCTTGTACTTAACTCCATTTGATAGGTAAACTTTTCGAATACTAGAAGTAGATATTTTTTAATCAGGGAATTAACGATGAAAAATTTTGGCTCTATCAGCTAAAGAAAATAATTTTAGTTCCATTAAAGTGTTTTAATTGACTAAATAGTTTAAGTTCTCAAGAGTTAAATTTAAGGTTTTTTTTTTTAATTTTAAAATGCTTATTCGTCTGGTTATTATTTTCAATGCATATTTTTCGAATTATATTTTAGTTGTATCCAAATATTCTTCCAATTTATTTGTAGGAATGGAAAGTTAATTTTGCTTTTTAAGGATCTTAGGTCCCATATCTAAGTAAAATTATTTAGGCTTTACTTTGATCACTAATACTAATATATTTGTGTTTATTCATATTTATATTATTTATTTTAAATTAATAATTCTCAAATTCTACTGAAAATAATTCTTATGAATATTAAAATATTTATTCATAAATTCTTTGTAAAAATAATACATTTAAAGTAATTCAAAGATGATGTTTATATTATTTACAAGCCAAGGATTGCCCCCTTGAAAAGATTCCATAGTCTATTAAAATTTCTACCTAATCAGCCCTGTTTGGCATTTAATTGTATAATACATGAAGATCTTAATATCTTTAGTAATATTTTGATGATTCATCATTAAGTTTAAAATCTATGTTGCTTTACAGTCCTATTATAAAGCCATAGTAAATATTCCTGATGTGAACTAGAATTTCATCTAACTTATCTAATCTTGCTTATTGTGATATCTCGATTCAGTCCAGATCGAAAGTTGTTGGCATACTTATATTATTTATATTGAGAATTAAAATAATTTGGAGAAAAATTTATTATAACAAAGAGAAAATATTGACAAGATTTTAATATAAGCAACACTCATATTTCTTCAGTTTATTCTTAAGAACTAATATAATATTAAATATTAAAGTATTTAATAACTTCTCAATATTTTAGGTAGATATAGAGTTAAAATGGGCAAATATACTTTAATTATAAAATTAAACTGCAATAAAATAAATAATTTAATATAATTTAACAACCCCTTATATTCTATTTAACAAAAATAAACAATTAAAAGACATATAGTTGTTAAACATAAATTAATTATCTTAATTTATTTATAACTTTAATATTGTAGGAATACATTTGATTTGGGAAAATAAATAATAATAAAAATATCAATAATTTAAATTTGTGGCAGTTAACTTTGTCCTAGCCTAGACAATATTGTACTCATTCGATAGAAAATTAAAAATTAGCTGGACTTTACTGTTAGGGGTATGCCTCCATCGCATCCCTGGAGCGAGATAACTTGATTTTAATTTTTGCATTAAAATCAACTAAACAAATCACCCAAAATTAAAGTCGATTTATCTCGCTCCAGGGATGCGATAGAGGCATACCCCTAACAGTAAAGTCCAGCTAATTTTTAATTCTCTATTGAATGAGTACAATATTGTCTAGGCTAGGACAAAGTTAACTGCCACGATTTTAATTATTTAATTTATTAATTATAATTTATTTTCCCAAATCAAATGTATTCCTACAATAATTAATCATACTTCCCAAATTATCAATAGATGAGTTAGAAAGCACTTGATAATTGAAGTCTAGGTTCCCTGTTTTCATTTTGTTGCTATTTAAAAGTAAAGTGGGCATTATCTGAATCAACTCTGATTCAAATTAATCTTTATTATTGGTATAACCGTTAATAGTATATTCATCTGACTATTAGAACATATCTAGCACATAAATAAATAAAAATGTTAATTGCTTACTTTTAAAATTTAATTAAGATATTTATTATAATCGATATCCTACATTTAAAATCCTAATTTATTCACATATTTCTTGTTGCCTGCATTTTATACTTCTATTTATGATTAGTCTTCAACTTTAACAACTAAATTTTAAGACTATGATATGTTTGATATCTCCTGTGTGGATTGAATTTGCTTTGCCAAGAGCAAGCGCAGAACCATTAATAGTCCAAATGTGTATAATATTTTCATGGATAAGCGGTATTGAAAGTTAAAGATTTTTGAATTTAAATTATATTTTCTAATTCATTATGTTTAATGTAATAAATGTTTAATCATACTGATCCAGTATAATAATATTATTTGAATAATATATAAAATGAGAAGAATCTCTGGCGTATATTATTTCTTTATTTTTGTTATCAACTTATCAAACTATAGTCATATTATTAAATAATGAGAGTTCTTTAAATAAGTCTTTCTTAAAGTTTTTGGTGGAGGATTTCGTGAATCATTTAATTTGTAGTCTCGGATATATGAAATTTTAATATGGAGTCATGATACATTTTATTTTATAAATGGAAATAATTAAGTATTTTTAGGTAATAAACATAAAATAGAAGCAATAATTTCTATAAATTGAGTTTAAGATAATTCTATATGGGAGATTACCCAATCTCAAAAGTTTGTCAAGATAAAATTGAGAGGATATTTTGATTTTGAAATTTATAAAGCAAATAATACAATTATGATAAAGATATATAGCGTAGGTTGTCATCAGCACTTTATTTTTATTTTTTATAGAATCTCTAAGCACTTATAGCCAATAAAATTCTAAAATGTATATAAAATAAAATATGATTGCACTTTTAACATTATTGATAAAATTTAAAGCCTGATGAAAACAAACTTTGCAATGAGTGATCTGTGAAGTATACCCTCAATATTTCATACTTTATAGGTACTGATTACGTTTAACTTTTATCAATTAATCGTTAGTTTATATTGCAACAAAAATTTAAATAAATTAATTACATAGCATTTTGATTTAATTAAATTTTTGGAATTTAATTGATAATTAATTAATTGCTTTAAATTTTAAGAAAATATCTATAAAATCAATAAATTTATTCCCATGATTTTAGTAAAAAAATCCAATATTACTTGTTATATTTAAGATAGAGTCAGTTTCAATTGGCGTCTCCAGAATTTAAGCTCCTATCTCTTCATACTGGGGTAAGCTTGGTAGGATCGTACTTGATGATAGCTCTCAATATTTTACTACATCCAAGCCCACCCCGCTGAAGGTGTTGAAGCATTTGCTTAAGTCGTTCAAATCTTGGGTCTAGCCATTTTAGAACATCATAGAGGCGATGTTGTTCAAGGAGCCTGTTAGAGTGAATAGGTTGCTCAATAAGTTCTATTGAATATCCTCAAATTTGCAGTTATTACACAAATATACTTGCGAACGTAATTTATAGGTTGATATAAATAAATTTCAGATGTGTGGATTATTCTATTTTAATCATAAACACGATAGTATCAATATTATAGTTTATATACTTTAATGACAGGCTTGAAGTAGTATTGGCCAAGTTAGAAGAATAGCTTGTTAAAGTTGCAAGAATTGTCCAAATTATAGATAATTTAAGTGCATATAATAAAAATTACAATTTAATGAGGAATCTTTAAATCAGATATAAAATTAGCTAAAAATAAATTAAATAAAAACACTATTTCGTTCACCCCTTTCTTGATAAATATCTTCCATAGAACCAAAGAGTCTACCAATGTAAAAGCTGAGACGGCGTCTTCAATTTTAATGAAAGAGTTAACGAAGGTTTCATCCAAACATTTTGCATTCATTTTTTATTTCTATTGTATGTATATGTTTATCCAATAAGAAATAGGGAATAATTATAAAAAGAAAAATATTAATATAATATAAAATAATTTAGGCTATGGGGAAGCATCCTCCCCCTCTAAAGTATACTTTTTATTTTGTAGTTTGATAGAGTTTTTAACGCTGAGTAATAGTAGCTGATAAACATGGTCTACGCGAGCAATAGTTTTTGAGCTATGACCTATTATAAGTCAAAAAATGATATATAAAATCATAATAAAAGTGGAAATTTAACAAAATATATAAATCTTATTTAATTATTATTAACAAAATTAAAAAATAAAAATTATTCTCTCTTATAAAAAATGCAAAAACAATTAGTTTCAATTTATTGTCAATAATTAAATAAGATTTACATATTTTGTTAAATTTCCACTTTTATTATGATTTTATATATCATTTTTTGACTTATAAGAGGTCATAGCTAAAAAACTATTGCTCGCGTAGACCTTGTTTAATAGTGTTAATATTACAGACACAGAATTGATTCAGAATTTCAACTTCAAACTAGGACTACAGCAGCACCAAAATAGTGGCAGGTAAGTTATTTAAAGAAATTGTGGGAAATTAAATATAATTATTGTTATTTAGGAGATACTTATGAATTACCTAATGGATATAAGTATGAATTAAATGAAGCAAGATCATATATTAAACACAAAAATTCTCAAAAAAGTAGAAAATTATAAAGAAAATAAGCATGTCTGAATTTCAAACTAATATAGTTAACGTTAGCCATTTTTGATATGTAGTAAATCAAATTAGAAAAAATTTTTAATATTCAAATCTAATATTGGAATATTACTCAGCGTTAAAAACTCTATCAAACTACAAAATAAAAAGTATACTTTAGGGGGGAGGATGCTTCCCCTTAGGCATAATTTATTCAGTTTAAAGGTGTTATTTAAAACAATAAAAATTATTTTGTTATAATTAATTGAGATTATTAATTATGTATGAAAAAATGAAAACTAGTTTCTTGTGCCAATTTATGATGGATTGTAACAAATTTTGTACTTAAATTGCGCTATGAATGAATTTAATACTGTAAATATATCATACCAAGTAAAACTATAACTCAATTTCTCTCTATTGAGACGAAGCCGATCACAGGTTCATTTTTTTAATGCCTTCTTTTTTTAAATTAAAGCAAATAACAATTGAATGGTAAGTCAAATTAAAGGGAGAAAATTCTGTCCAAATTTTTTCCAAAATATGATTAATCAAACTTTTGTTAGATTTGGGTTAAATTTTCACCCGATTAGCAAACCACTATGTTTCATTCCTATTTACCTCTACTAAAGTTATATGCGCCAGTTGTAGAAAAAATTTTAAACTAAATAGTATCCTTACAACAACTTTTAATCATATTAAAGATTGATTGAATTTAATCAGGTATTGTAAATAAGTAGTTTTTAGTATATTTATGAATCAAATGAAAGATATAATTGAAAAATATTAAGTTTATTCATGCTTTCAAGAATATTTTACAATCAATACTATTATAAAGAGTCTTGCTAAAAGAGACATATAAATATAAAAGTAAAAGAAAATAAAGTAAAGCACAAATATTTGCAATTATAGCAGGTATCAGCAAGAATGATGGTTAGATAATCTTATTATTCATCATCGCTCTATTAATACAAAGAGAAAGTATTCTGATAAATGATTAGTTTGCATCTTTTTGAGAAATAAACTGAATACTCATATGTTTAAAATACAATTTAGACAGTAGTTTAATGAAATGGAAATATAAACAAGCTTAAAAGTGATAAATTACCAAATGATACTGTTAAAATTATTAAACTTTAGGAAAAATAAAACCGTATTAGTTTGTTTGAAATTTTAGAAAAGATAAAATAATGTTGAAAATAAGAGTAAAACGTTAGATTATGAGCATTTTAGTAAATTAAAAAATTTTTTAAATTGAGGCCAGTTTTTTTCTTTTCTTATCATAAAATCTAATTATTATTTCTATTTCTAATAATTATTATTAACTTAAAAAGTTAATAAGTTGACGTGAAGGATTTGTGAAGATAAGTCAGAAATGACACACATTGTCGTCTAACCAACATTAAGAGCTCCATCATCTCGCTATTAAGAGTGATGACCATTTAAATCAATAGATTGAGCCACTAATAGAAGATCTAAACGTCTTACAAAGTTAGAAGATCTTATACTGTGCAAATAAAGGACTCCTATAAACAGAGCTAACAACCTACTAAGCCAAATTATTAGCTAGGTCCCTTGATGAAACCTAGATCTATGATAAATTTTTTCAACTATTTGAACAATCATTCGAAAAATTGTAAATCATACAACAACAATAAAAATAATTGGAGACACCTACTTCCCTTCCACATTGCTAATAAAGCTACCTATTCTCCTAATCTCATCATTAGAATACAACTCAAAATATATTCATTTAAAAATATATTGAAAAATTCAGTCTACCATAAGCTAGCCCCTAGCTTCCTTTTTAATAGCCGACTCATAAGTTATAGCAATCTTGGATCCAACCCTAATTTTGGAAACCTACTTTCCCAGAGACACAAAATTTCTAATTATTTGGCTATAACAATAGTGTCTCATTTTCCAAATCAAATTAGAGTTCTATATAATCTAAAAAGAATCCAGCAATCTTCAGAGATTTACTTAAACCGGATTTCAAACTGTTTCCACCATAACATATAGATTTTAACTAGAAAACCCTAAGACCCAATCAATAAAACCCCATTTCTAAGTTTTCTCCTGATTTTGCTGCTAAATAGGAAAAACTGACTAAAATGAGGGATGACGAACTTCCTATACTAAGTTTGAAGATAAGAGACTGTACTCCTTAAATAATTTTGACCAATTGAATCTAAACAACTAAAAAAGATTAACTCTATTCCTCTCATAAAGAGTGAAGACACAGTCCCAAAAATTCATTTCCATACTCTTTAGTCACAGAATGAACTCATCAATGACAAAAAAGAGTCAACAAAATAATAGGAAGACCCAAAAACCTGGCAAACTGATCCCTATATTGACTCGTCTACAAACAACAGAAATTGAAAACAAGTCGACAACCTGGTCAGAACCACATCAGAAATTGAGATTAATAATAATTTAGAAGAAAAATTATTATTAAGTTCTGAAATTAATAATAAGAATAATTATTAAGACCACAACCCTCAAACTGATGTTTTCCAATTTCGAAACTTGAAAATAAGAAAAGAAAATTTATAGCATTAAAAATGCTTTTTCCTCACATAGACATGTGCTACATATCAAATAGGTCAAGTCACTCGAATTCTCAATGCAGAGCCTGATCTTTTCTGAGAAAATTCTAAACTCTCACAATACATTGACGCTAAGCAAAGTGAAGATGATCAAGAACAGCCTGACTACGAGAAACAAAATCATCAAGAAAAAGAGGAAAAAGTGAATGCACAGCAATAGTTTCAGAGTAACGCATGAAGGCACCATTAATTGAAATGGGCTTGTCCCTTATATATGACCATATATTATAGATCTGGGGTCCCCAGAGACCTTAGTGTGATCACATTATTATTATAAATATTATTTCTATTTCTGCCATCTATTTTAAATAAAGTCTTATCCTACCTTCACATTTTACTTATGAATTTTTTCATGTTCTGTAAAGAAAGTAGAAAAGAATAATTGCGAAAATAATTTTACATAAGTTTCTATTTTAACTCTTAACCATTGAATGCCTTAATCAATAATCAATAAATGTAATGACAGGTTATTCTAAGGATTAAGCTATAAATATTACTTGAAATATACTGATGTTTTTGTAGCTCTAACTGCCATCTTTCATGGTCGCTCATTAATTATTTATTCCTATCTTCTAGCTAAATGCTGTTCACTTATTTGAAATATTTATTTCAATTTTTCCTCTTTTATTGTAGTAAATATGGGGAAAAATGTTACTTAAAGCTTTAGACAGGATTTTTTAATAGAAAGCACAATTTAAATTCTTTGTAATTCATAGCATCATCATGTAAGATACTAAATGAGACTGTTGGTAAATTTATAATCTCAGCAAAATTTACATCCTAAATTTTCATTGCTTTCATCTTTTAGTACTGAAATTTTTTATACGTCAATCATTCCGCTAAAGATATTAACGAAAAATATATACTGGATGCTTATAATTATTTTACCTTGAAGCACAAGTAAAAGTGCAAATTCTCCACAATTCTAATACTTGGGAACAACTTTTGAGGTTAAATTTTTCATTGCTTCATTTATTGACTTCATCTTGTTTACAGGTATAATAATTTTTGTCCAAATTTAATTTGATTAATATCAATAATTTTCCAAATAAACTTCCTATAAAATAAAAGTATCCTATATTTGAGATCAACCTCTAAAAATCATAGGATATTGACTCGACAGTTTTTTTCAAGCTTGTGAGATTGATATCAACTTTTAAAGTTGATTTCTCATATTATTATTTAGAACGAATTTAATTTGCAGCAGCTCCTAATTGATATAGTTCTCAAATTACTATTTAATTCATAATAAAAATGGTTGAATGGTCTATTAAGTTCAGGATTTTTTCCTCTTAAATGATTTAATTTATCCTCTTGTTTACTCAAAATCTTCTAAGGCATCTCTCTTCTTACCGATCTTATTATAACTAAGAGTTAGAGAGAAAGTTTAAAGATTTTAATTAAATTCTTATATCTTAAGAAGATAATAGCACTAGAGTCAAATTGAATGAGATTTTACTTGAAAAATAAAGCATTTTGATATCTTAGAGTAAAACACTCCCAAAGAGATACTAGATCTAAAAATGAGCTCTATTTAATTGATATTACAATAAATAAAATTAAGTAATTGAAATTAGAATGTAAAAGACATTGAAGGAGAGAAAGTTATAAATTAAAATTTTGTATAAGATTAAGAATCAAAATTTAATTATACCAAATATTACTAGAGATATCTTTCATAAATTTTATAGGTTTAGATATAAATGCATATAGAATCCAATAAAATTATACTCTTGAGAGTCAGAAAAAGCCTCTTTAAAATATTTCACAAAATTAGAAGTTAAAATTAAGATAATAAATTGAATCTGCTTTACAAAAAAAGGCAAATAATTTACTTTTTAATTGTAAGGTTAGAATAATTTAAAAATAAGATATCCTTAATATAAACCAAAATTCTTAGCATATTAGAATAAATGTATGATTTAAGTGAAATATAAAATGTCATATCGCAGTTCTTGTAAATTAATTTGTGGGCATCCGATTTCTAATTTTAGAGGACAGCTTTAATAAGAAAATAATCAAAGATCATTAGTATTCTTTTAAAAATGTATCCATTCTACTATTTCTTAAGAAACGAATAATTCTAGCTATATTTTGCTAACGTATATTAAGTACTTACTCAAGCAAAGTTTAAAAGTATGATACTTAGTTCATATAATGCAGTTCTCTTTTTTAAAGATTAAGTAGATCCTAGAATTCCATTCTTTGAAATGATCCTTAGAGATTATATTGTTCATGATATATATAATAGGTAACTTACATTGATTTTATCACAAGCCATACAGGATATTATCGAGACTCACTAATTAGGTTTTGTAATTATGAATAATACCTTAAATTTAAAGATAGGATAGATGATTTCGATTGAATTTCATGAGAGAATTTTTTTTATGAAAAGGCATTCATTAAAAAAGAGAACTGGAGAGATTAAGATTTTTATAAGGATGTATGGGCTTTGGCTGCGATAAAAATATAGTGCGATATCCCTAAAATTGCTAAAACACTGTGAATTTTAAAATGGAGGAGATAAATAAAAAAATAATTAAGATACTTTTTAAAACTTACTCCATTTATTTAGATTAGCTTTATATAAAAGGCAACTACCTTGACACAATTATCAAAAATTAATGCCTAATTTGATGAAATAATTTCTGATAAGATAGTAATAAAATATAGAACAAAAACAGAGATATCATTTGAGTAGATAAAAAGAAAATGAGTGAATTGAATTTTCAGAATCTTAAAACATTATAAAATATTTTACTTTTAGAGTTTAAGTTATGTTAAATTACTTTAAAAATCAATTATAAAATTATGAATAAACCTACCCTTAATGCATTCCCTAAAAATTTGAATACTTATAAACTATTGAAGGATTTTTGAGGTTTAGATTGGAAACCCTGAAGAGACCCTCTGATAGCAGTCACGTAAAATTAACTAATTGTTAATTAGAATTATTTAACAGCTACTAAAACGAGTTTCAAGTTGGTTTAATTTATCTGCAATTGATTGAATGAGTAAAATGAAATAAATATTAATAACATAGACAATTTATAGGTTTAGTTTCTCATGAATGTGATGTTGACTCCGTTGGGGCTCCAATCTTATTATTGGCTGAGTGAGGGCATGTTTTTGGCAGAGATGAAAGCTGTCATCATCAATGCAGAGAGTATGGTTTGTTTAATTGTTGCTGGAATATTATTCTTTATTAAACTGATATCAAATTAAAATCAATATTCGCTTTAATATTGTAGGAATATATTCGATTTGGGGAAATTAAATTAAATTAAAATTAATTAAATATTAATTAATTTCAGTTATGTTTTTGGAAAATGTCTCCAAACCCTGGCTTCATAATGCTCTTTGGAAAGGGTATTTAAATTTAGACAGAGGTTATATTTGCTAGAATGAATTTATCGCATCATCCCAGCTCGTGTTTTTGGGGGTTAGCTCAAAATCGAAATATCTCTCTTACTGAGATGATTCAGTAATAATGCTAATAGCAAAGTCCAGCTAAAATTACGGAATATACCGTAGAATCTATTTAGATTTGAATTTTGAGTGGGTTTGGATTTGATAACTCCCATGATTTTATTAATTAATTATTTTAATTTAAATTAATTTTCCCAAATCGATTGTATTCCTACAATATTAAAAATGAATGTTGAAATATCTACACATCAGTGATATATAATTGGTTAGGGAAATTACTAATTAAATGTTCATCACTGAATAACAATCTTTATTAATATTACATTAATAGAAGGAAATTCGGGATTTATTTAATTTTCAAAAATAGTACTTGAAAATACTGTAAGAAACATGGGTATTTCTAGTTTGAGTAAAATGTAAATCATAAATATTTTTTAGATTAAAAATATCTCGAATTCAAATATTCTCTATGAATATTAATTGTGATTAGTAAATATGGAGTTATTTGTATCTTCCAACACTAAAGAGTCCAAGCTCTTCTTCACAGTGGAGTTGTTCTTTAACTATCTCAGAGCTACTCAGAGAAAGATGGTCAACATGACACCACTCACCAAGCTCACTCAGCAGTCACTCAAGATTACTGATGTAAGTAAAATACCTTAATCTATATGGAGAAAGGTAAAGTATAAATTAGATAGTAATAGAATTTATCTTGATGCTTAAAAAATATGAATGTAATATTAACATAAATATATAGTTGCCACTCTTGATTAAGAGCATAAGTGCAGATCCAGGATTAGAGGAACATCCAGTTTAAACTGCCAATCCAGCCTCAATTATGATGGAAATCGCCAGATCTGTTTTTCTTGAAGAGGTTATCTTCGGAAAGCCTGATTCAAAACCCCAAAACCCCTTAGTGAGGTTTATAAGTGCTTTGATTAGTAGGGTAAAGTTGGGGTTTTATTAGGGTTAGTAGAGAAAACGGAAGTTTAATGAGACTTTAATATGTATTTAATGAGTATTAGTTTAATTATATCACTCGAATTTTACTTGCTTGTCTTTGTTGTATCTCTTGAATCTCGCTTTCTTTAGTGGTTCGAACATATCGTCTAAGGATTGTCTTGGATATGCTGGAGCTCTTACTATTATCTTCTCTACAATCTTCTTTATTTCTTAGCATACATCATCTTGTTTTATGTGCTTCTCAGCTAGATTTATTGATTATTTTTCATATTTTGTATTCATGTAAGTCATGCTTTCCATATCGCACTCTAAAATTATTGCAGCTACTGCCCAAACATCCCACTAAATAGAGCCATTAGTCCATTTCTCTCTGATTGGAAAGTAACCTGGAGTACCAAGAACCTTTGCTAAGGTTACAATCTCTTATCTTAAGGCTCTATTAAAATCGATTACAACTACTCAAAAGGGCAAAGGTTTAGCATAACATTTTCAGGCTTCAAATCTCTATGAACGTATCCAAGCTCGTGAGTTCCTAAACACCCTTTATCAAATTAGATAGAATATATTCAAGTCATCTGGGTATCTGTTTTAATATAGATAATCTCGGAGAGTCATTTCAAACTTTTTTAGCCTTAGCGCGATGAAACCAAACCCTAAAAAACACCATCTAGCTTGAGCAAATTCTTGCAATCTTATTTCTAAGCCTCTCTAAGTACAATATATTCGTTAGCAAACTCATTTTGATAATGCTCGTTTTTAAGGAGATAGCTGAAAGGATATACCTTGTAGGCATAGTCATCAACCACTATGAGTTTTGATTTAGCAGGTACGTTTATATGTAAGTAGTTTTCAATACAACTGCTAAGGCCTACTGCATTTAGTGCAGGAATATACATGGCTCTCTCTTAAAAGCATGCTAAAAAGACATTACCAGCAGGTTGATTCATTAATTCTATTCGCTTCTGCCTCTTGAGCTTCTCTGTTGTTCTTTTTAAGTCTCAAGATTATTAGATTTTCTTTTAGCGGGCACTAATTTCTAAGTCTCTTTATCTTAAATCAAGAACTCACTTAGGTGATGCTTCTGCATATGCTTCTTAACTTTAGCTGAGTGAGTTTAAGACTTCTCACAAGTCGTGCACTAGTACCTGCCATCGATCTTATCATGCTTAAAATACACCTTAGCTTTCCCAGAGTGAACCTCTTTCATATGTCTCTTCAAACTGGAATCAGTAGAGAAAAAATTTTAGCAGTCTTAGCATTCAAAAGTTTTGATCCTTTAAATCTGAAGCTGTTCCTTTTCTTCCTCAACATCTTTTATTGATGTTTAAACTTCTATTTCAGCTTTCTCTTTCATGTTTTAAAACCTATATAATAAAAACCTGTGCTTCAAATTCAAGAGCTCTTAGCTCTGCCTCCCTCTCAATATATATAACTTCTTGTTTCTGGTTAAACCAAAGTTAAGCATTGATTGACCTGCTCCTAAAAGTGCTGCTCTACGATTTAAGTTGACCGCCATGTTTAAATTCAAATTTAAATTTCTATTATAAAGCTCTTAAAATTTCTAAAGCTATAGCTGGACTATATAGGAGTTGCTACAGCATTAATGATGGTTTGATCTCAGCTCTAAGACTTCATATTTATACTCAGTTTATAACTATAATTTTTGTAATTTTGCACTTAAAAATTTTAATTCTGGTACCAACTCAGATAAAATTCAGGTTGGTACTGGTACCAATTAAGTTTAGAACAAAATTGGAACGTTTCCATTAAAACCTCACTGGATTAAAACTAGGTACTAATTAAGTTTTGGTACTATTAAATTGGTACCAATTAAACTTAAACGAATTTAGTACCGGTACTAATTAAATTTAAACAAATTTAGTACTAATTTAATGGAACTAAATTGATAAAAATGGAGCTCCATCTCTGAAGTTTGTTACAGCTTCTGCGAACCTTCTCCACGTATCCTTACAGGGTTGACCTCCTATAAGATGCCCATATTTAATAGTAAGATTTAAAGGATAGGATCCAGAAGTCTATAAATTAAAACTTGAAATTCATTAATAGGAAGAGGAACAAAGATGGAATCATTCAATGAACAAATGAAAAGGGTTGAGGCTCAAGAAATGATATCAAGATTCAGAGGCAAGGAGGATCTCTATCGATACCTTACTTAGCATGGTAAAATAAATTGATGTTAATCAACGATGTATACAGTTGGTCTATTCCTTCCAACGATGGGAGGTACTAAAATATCATTCTTAAAAGCAATACTCTGCGAGGAGAAGAAAGCATTTAAAAACATAGAAATCAAACTGATTGAAATACCTAACTACCCAGAGATTTCAGTCACAAATCTCTACGAGGATGCAATGAAAGATGATGAAGTCGTTATTTACCTTCCTAGCAAGAAGCAGCTCTCAAATAAGTTGCATGAAAGAAACTTCTTCTTTGGTGTTCTTGGTACAATCAAAGAGGATTATTTGAGAGAAATTATAGAAGAAGCTCATAAGAAACGCTACTCTATTTCTCCTGAAGATTAAAAGAAGCAAGGAATACTAATAAGCGAGACGTGGCTAGCAGAGCTTAAGAAGCATCCTTATCTCTCTAGTAAGCTTTGATTTTTAACATTTTAGGGAAACCTGGAACTGGTATATTTCTAATGAAAGAGAATGCAAAGGTTCACAGAGAGAGAAAGTCTCAAACAATTCATTAAGTTAGCAAGAGACTTTATAATGAAGTTTAATTGTCTGATGAAATGAACATAGATGCTGGTGCTGGTACAAAGAGAAGAAACATGGGTCCTAGTAAAGCATCAGAGGAAGCAAAGAAAGAGAAGCCGAATCCATTTAAGAGTTCGTTTGATATGTGAAATAATTCATTCATTTAAGTCTAACACTTATTAATAAACATTCATTCTTCCTTTCCTTGCACATATCGTAGTCTAGTCTTTACCCACTCTCTTGCAACTACTCTGTATTAAGTCTACTATGTCGATTGGTAGATCATGCATTAGGTGATACAGCAAGAGTTTCTTGTAGTGAGTCTTAATCTAACTCGAATAGAATTCGATTCCATTAAATTGAGGACTGTAAGGAACGTTATACACAGGAGTTATCTTTAACTCTTCATAAGCTTTCTTAGATTCCTTAGTCTTATGAACTGAGAGGTTATCAACAAACAGGATGATCTTGATCGTTGTACTTATCTCTTAACTTATGTAAGAACTCTATATACTGCTCTCGCTTAATAGAGCGAGGATGAATAACATAAGTTTCTAAGCCTGAATCTTCACTGATAGCAGCCAAAATTGCGTGAGTGACAACCTTAACCTTTTAGTCATACACTTCTATATTATCGTACTTCTTGTACCAAGACTTATTAATAAAGGTGTTGAACGTAAACACAGCTTCATCAGCGTGTATGAACTTGACGTTATTATCAACAGACCTCTGCATTTAATCATATATATAGTTTAAATTATTACTATAAAATGGCAGAGTAAAGTTAATCACTCTCTTCACTCTATTGACAGTCTTGAAGATAATACCATTTCTTCAATAAATATTTGCGATAGTCTATGGTGAGATACGCATGTCAGGAAACTTGCGATGAAACATCACAGCTCGCTAGTCAAATGGGAAATGTGCCCAATACTTAAGAGTCTTAGAATCGCAGAGATATTCAATATGCTGCTTAGAGAACTTTTATTTTCTTACAGATGTTATCAAGAACCAGAATTGAAATGCTAAACAGCTAACAAGCAGTGATACCTTACAGTCGAAGCACTCTTACACAATAGCTTTGCAATCGCACAATAATTCATCACTGGTTTAGTTAGTCTATATTAATACTCGCACCATACCTAAGCTTAAGCAGTAAATCAAATACTTCTCATCATAAAAAGACCCCAAAAATCGCTAATTTCTATTTCTCATTTTGCAAACTGGCATAATTTCTCTACTAACCCTAACCCAACTTTACACTACTAATCAAAGCACTTATAAACCTCACTAAGGGGTTTTGGGGTTTTGATTCAGCTACCAGACTTGAGATTTATTACCGACAATATAATTATTTTTCATTTAAAAGTCACTTAAACTCTAGTTTAAGTTACTTTTAAATGAAAAATGAGACCTTAAGCATGATTTAATTGGCAACCAGAAGACTTGGTTAAGCACTTGAACAGTCACTTGGAACTTAGAATGTTCCTCGTTGGTCACTCGATCACAGCTGTAGACAAATCACTACTCTCGCTCACATCATTGTATACTTTAATTCTCACTCTGATTACGATAAGATGCACTTTTTATTAAATCTATCATTATGGGATTTTGATTTTCTTTATCATTATTATTTATTTAAATATTTTTAATGAACAAGATTGAAATATTTTAAATCATACATAGAAATAAATACAAGTGCCACATGCCTTCAGATGGATTGATCACGTGCAACATCTTCCAGGAATGTTGGAGCAAGTTACACAGCACAATCTCTTAGTAGGTTTCCCAGATGAGAAGAACGCTGAGGCACCAAGCAAGAGTCAATTGAAAAAGCTTGCCAAAATTCAATATGCCAAGGAAATAAAAACCACTCTCTTTAATTCAAATTAGGAGCTCTTATTACTAACATTATGAGATTCAGATTCATTAATAAAAAAAGATTTTAAGGAAAAGAAAGGAGGAGCCCCTAACGGCAAAGAAGAAGTTAAGCAGTAGGCAAAGCCTTAGTAAGCAGCTGATTCCACTTCGAGCACTCAAGTCTCTCAAAATGAGAGGCAAAAGAAACCTTAACCAGAAAACTTATCATTCAAAATTTTGGAATTCTTTTCTTATTAATATATAAAAGTTTTAGGTTTATTATTAATACAAGATAATAATAATTTTAATTAAAATATGCTGATCACAACTTTATTCTAGAAGAAATTAGTTATTCAACCAACAATTTCAAGCATACAAAACCTGAATAAAATTCACCATTTTTAATAAATAAGCCCAATCAAGCAATAAATATTCAAGTAAAGTTAGGGAAGCAAACTTAGCAGTTAAAAATATTTCTCTCAGTAATATCGTAAATTTGCAAGTATTAGCAAAATAGTGAAAATCACTTCAGGCATTTGCAATACTTATAGAAATATGTATAAAATACTTTTGATATTTATTTAAAACCAATTAGAAGTAAATTAAATCTTATATAAAATTGATAATTTAATATGTGATACCAAAATACAAAGACAGTCTTGATGAATTTTATTGAAAATATAATAAATTTACAAATTAATAAAATATGAATAATAACACGAAAAACATGTATATATAAATAAGCTATATTTTTAAATCACTCTCCTTCAAATGCATTTCCGTTTATAATAAACGAGTAATTTATTCCCATTTTTTCCCGAAATTACTGTTTAGTCCTTTATCGTGCTCTCTACCGCTCGTTCAGAGCAAGTCATCTGTAACAAATATATTATATATGTTTTTTTTATTAACTTATATTTTTATTCAATAAGCAGCAGCTCCATTAATTTCTCAATTTTTTTTTAACTCGATTAATTATATTTTATAATTTCTTTTTCTTATAAAAAATTATCATAAAAGTCAAACTGTTTAATAAATATAAGTTGAATGTTTTCTTTAAAGGTTCATACAGACAAAGCACTGATAAATAATAAAGTGAAGATTAAAAGCCTTTGAACATAGAACTATTGTAAGAAATTGATTAAAATAATAAATTAGTAGCTTGAACAAAGTTCATATAGAATTAAGAGTACTTTAGATAAATTATCTCAAATATTTAAGATCGTAATAAATTAATTAAGAATTAATAAATCAAAGATTAATTAGAAAGCGTTACATTCATTTCATCATGTAAGTTAGATTTTAAGTTTATTTGATTATTTTAAAAGCTTGACATCAAAGTAAAACTGACTACAAAGAGAGAAACAGACTTCACATCTAAGACAGTAACCGACTAGATACTATTTATTGAAAGAAAATGGTGACATCTATGGGTCATAATAAGGCTGTTCCTCTTATTTTGGCATTTTTGTATATCATAAGTGTATTATTATGACTCATAATTAAACTTTAATTTCTTAATGTAACAAATGAAAATATGCCTTATAAAGATGTATTAAAAGGACCATTCAATTATAAATAGTTCATTTTTTAATTATAATATTGTAGAAATACATTTGAATTTGGAAAATTAATTATAATTAAAATTAAAATAAATCAAAATCGTGGCAGTTAAAGTTGGCCAATTTAAACGATTTTGGGCTCATTCGATAGAGAATTCAAAATTAGCTAAACTTTACTATTGGCGGTACTATTTTATCTCATACCTGGAGCTAGATAACTTCACTTTAATGCGAGGGTATAATTTAATGGATTTAGATGAGTTTAATTAAAGTGAAGTTATCTCGCTCCAGGTATGAGATAAAATAGTACCGCCAATAGTAAAAGTCCAGCTAATTTTGAATTCTCTATCGAATGAGCCCAAGATCGTTTAAATTGGCCAACTTTAACTGCCACGATTTTGATTTATTTTAATTTTAATTATAATTAATTTTCCAAATTCAAATGTATTTCTACAATAATGAATTTAATAAAATTAATTTTAAAACTGATTTTTTAACTTTGACCGCAAACATAGGATAAAATCTTTCATTTTTATAGCATATAAAGTTGATATTCGATTGAGTTATAGTTTTTAAACAGTATTATCCTCATATTTGTAAATCATATTAATTAAGCTAGCATATTTGCTTTCGAACATTTATTAAATCCCTCCACATATAATCGCAATTATACACTTAAATTTGCTTTTATATGCTATAAACACACTAATTAAATCATTTACTGCAATTGAATAATTTTCTACCTTTAACCTCGACACAATTAAAACTATTACTATTCAATGAATCTTTACTTTTTTATTCATCAGCTTTTATATTTTATTTTTTAGTTAGTTGGTTTTGAAAATCTTAATTTGCAAAATTTCCTCGATTTTATTTTGTTTTTTTATTATTTCCAATTATATTAAATTTTAGATTTGAGTACAGATTAGAAGATTTAGATATATACAGAGATATTTTCGATAGAGGAGATTAAGAAGAAATTAATAAACTTAAAGAGTTACTGAAGGAGCAATAAAATTCCTAATATTTCCAAAAATTTTAATAATATTTTGCATTGCTTTAAATTGAGTCAATAGACCTATTTTTAATTATAATACAAATATCTAATACTATAGCATTTTAAATAACTATAATTATATAAAACAAAATTTATTGAAATATGTTAATTTAGAGTTTTAAATGGATACTAAAAATAATTAACACAATTCAAATGTTTAATAGTATTCTGTGAAGTGGGGAAATATCGATCTTAAAAATAATTAGTATTATATAAGTAAAACTAAAGGCAATCTGATTAGTAAATAATAAGTTGCAATTACCTTATGATAGATTAAGTAATCATGAATTGAAATAATAAAATAAAATGGAAAGAGAAATGAATTTAATAATAGTATTTAATTTCAAATGTTTATTTTTTAAGCAATCAGAATTTGTAACTCAAAAAATTCTCATATAATTTGATACTTCGATAGATCTTGATTTCAAACCAAAACAATAGGTTACATTTTAAAGAGATAATAAAAAGATGCTGTTGATTATCTTTAATGTGTAAAATATTGAAAATATTTTTAAATTCAAATTAGAGTAATTTAGAATTAAATTACTTAACTCAATTATTAACTCTAAAATCAAAATCTTAATGAATAAAAAGTATTTCTAAACTATTAACTTAACTTTTATTATACTTGATTAACGAATTTTCTAAATTAAAAATATATTTAATTTAGTATTAAGTAAATTTTGAATCCTCAATTTGCTTTATTTTTAACATTGAATCATTCTATTCCTATAAACAATTACTACATAAGTTATCGTATTTCTTCCTAAAATTACTATAGATCTAAAATATATATTTTTATTTGCAATAAATTTATTATATTATCTCAACATAACTAATTATTATTGCCTCTTTTATAGTTATTTTTATTTAATATTATACTAAGTGAAGTGGAATTGTACTTATAAGATATAATATAAAAAAGATTCAAGGAAACAACTTTCTCAACAATCAAAAAGTAAGAGTAAAAATAAGATATAAATTTATATTATTTATAAATTATTTTGTGATTAATAAAATAATGTAATTAGTTTAATAACTAAAAATTACTCTCATAAAGAACTTGAATTTGTTATTAATTTTCAGTTATTTTTCACATTTAATATCCTCAATTTAGCATTATAATTTTAACATATATTACTAGCTTAATCTAATTTGACTATAAAAATATATATTTATTGAATTGAATTAAGATACATAGAGTTAATTTCAGGAAATTAATATTGCTAAAGTATAATTGAATTGGAGAAATAAATAAATAAATTAAATTTAAAGTAAATCAAATTAGTGGCAGTTAAAGTTAACCAAATTTGACGATCTTGGGCTTATTCGATGAGAATTCAAAATTGGCTGGACTATTATTTTATCACATCCCTAGAGCGAGTAAACTCGACTTTAATAGGAGGGTAAAATTTAGAGAATTTAGAGGCACCAAATTAAAGTCAAGTTAACTCGCTCTAGGGATGCGATAAAATAGTACAGTCAATAGAATAGTCCAGCTAATTTTGAATTTTCAATCGAATTAGCCCAAGATCGTCAAATTTTGTTTGCTTTAACTGCTACTTATTAGATTTAAATTATATTAAAATTACCCATTCAATTATACTTTATCAATATTGATAAGGTAAAATTTTTTTAGTGTAAGTAAATGAATAGATTAATCAAATTTTATGAATTCTTAATTATCGAATAAAATCATAAAAGTCTTAAATAAGGGAAAATTTATACATTTTAGAGAGATTTGAAATTTAATTATCTCGAAAACTATATTGCAGATATACGCACGATATTCTGACTGTAGAGCGAAACTTCGCTCCAAATATACAAAAATGTCGTCTGCCGAGGTGCATCTCGGAAAAGTCAGCTTGCTATACGGGAAACCACTTTTTGATTTCCACCCTCTTTTTAATTAAGATTACTATTATTTTTAATAAATTTAATAATATATAAATTTACGCAATTTACTAAATTTATAATTTATCACAAATCCTAATTCTTAATAGAGAAATTTTATTATGTTAAAATTATTTAAGTTTTAATTGAAAATTAAAACCTTATTATTAAATTTATTAAAAATAATAGCAATCTTAATTAAAAAGAGGGTGGAAATCAAAAAGTGGTTTCCCGTATAGCAAGCTGACTTTTCCGAGATGCACCTCGGCAGACGACATTTTTGTATATTTGGAGCGAAACTTCGCTCTACAGTCAGAATATCGTGCGTATATCTGCAATATAGTTTTCGAGATAATTAAATTTCAAATCTCTCTAAAATGTATAAATTTTCCCTTATTTAAGACTTTTATGATTTTATTCGATAATTAAGAATTCATAAATTTTGATTAATCTATTCATTTACTTACACTAAAAAAGTTTTACCTTATTAAAAATTATCAAATATTTGGGTAATGACACTTTGTGTTGGATAAGATAAGATTAAAAACATATTGCAATGTTTTTTTATATCAAAATTAATTGAACTATCTCATATATTAGGATATCTTACAGGCTTTCTAATAGGTATGTATAAGCTGTTCATTACATAATGACTCCTCCAAATAGAAATATTTAATTAAATTCAAAATTTTTATGAAATTTTTCTCATAATACATTTTGAAAATTCGAGCATATGATTTATTAACAAACTTATGATAATCTAATACAAGGTAAAGCATAGAAGAACATCATTTAAATTATTGAACAAATAACAATGGAGGTAGCTTTAAAAGAAAAATAAAAGTACTATGTTTAAACTATAGCTTATATTGAAATAATCTCATGAATAACTCTGGAGGACATAAATAAATGATATGCTTAAATCTTTTAAAAAGTCTATTATTGTCTTATAAATTTTGTTTTTAAAATATTTTTAAGAAATAATTAATAAAATAAAGAATTTTAATCTTTCATCTCTCAAGACCTATTTCCCAAATATTATAAGATTATAATTTTTTTTATGAACATTATTTTTGATTTTAATTAGAATGTTATATAATTAAAAAATGATAAATTAATTCAAGAGCATGACTTTATAAAGAGAATGATGAAACATCCAAATATTATTAGTTCCTTTTCATTTTTAAATAGTTTTTAAACTATTGTAAAAACATTTTATAAATTTTATAATTTTAAATCCAACTAAATTTATCAATAATAAGGATGTCTTCCGATTTCTTGTCAACAAGATACTTACAATTCCTTAAGAATCTTTCAGTAGCCAAGAGTTATAAAATTTAGTAATCAGGATTACTTAAAAATTTAGGAAATATAAATTTCTTCAATAATTTTATCATTTTATAAATGTTAAAAAACAGGAAAAATTAATCTATAAAAAGTTATTTAACTTATATAATATATTAGAATATTTTGAATCTTCTTTTAAAAATCAAGTGAGATTAATTTTGTTGCTTATTATTTAATAAATTGCTTTACATAATTTTACTTTGAATTTTAATAAAAGTATCAATATAAAATTTTAATTTTTAGCTTTAAAGAGGGTAATTTACTGATATGAAAAACATCCTTATACTTATATTTAATGTTAAAATAAATTTTTTACATGATTATTATTAAATTTATATATTTTTAATAGTTTTTAATAATTGATTGAGGAAATTAAAACCTGCTTGGTTAACTTTATGGAACCTTACTTAAATTTTAGTTATGATCCCGAAATCCCTGAGGAAATAGACAAATTTGACTATTTCATAAGAAAATACTTATTCAAATTTATTAAGTTTACTGCAGCAGATTGCAATGAGAGATTTGTTCAATTTCAAAAAATTTATCTAATAATTAAAATTTACTTATATCTATAGATTTCTTTTAAGATTCAAATTATGGCAAAATTTGATTATATTTAGTGCTATTCTATATGTATTAAACTAAATCTTAAATTCTTCAATTTCTAACGGACAATTTGTAATTAGTAAAATTTGTGGATTACAACTATCATTTAATCAAGTACGTACTTGAGTATGCTCATCTATTTAAAGTAAATATTGGCTTTTAAATGAAAATACAATCAATCTTAAAATAAAAATCTGTTAGACTAGCCAAATAAAAAACTTGGAAAAAAAGGGTTCAATTTTAATTAGATTATTTATTCAAATTATAATTAAAATCTTGATTTGCATAATATTTAGAGTTTATCCAGAAAGCTAAACAATTAAACGCAATAAAATTTAAATTTCTTATATATTATTATTATTATTATTTCTAAAACATCAAGTTGTAAAATTAAACTTTAGATCATATGAATCACCTTTCAATTATAAATTATTTTAAGTTAAATTGAGTTTTTATGTATTAGACATACCTATATGCACTAAATTCAATAAATTGTTTTCATTACCGATTATTATTTTGTAAATTTTTTCTTTTTCTTAATAAAATTTGTCTAAAATAAAAAGAAAATATTTATAAAGCTGTAAATCGACAATGGAAACCATTTATTTAATTTAGAAAAAGCAGAGTATCTTCTATTGTAAATAGGCATTTTTGAATTCTTAATTTAATTTTATTTGAAATTTGATCAGTTCTAAGATTTTAGCAGTAATAATGATTAATTTAATATTATATTATAATTTTAAATCGTTATTTTATTAATTATTTGTATTTAATTTGTATTTGAATTCATGAGTTTTTAAATTAGATGATATGCTACCTCGAATCAAAACCCCAAAACCCCTGAAGTTGTTTGATTGAGTTTTTGATTGATGAAAGTAGACTATTAACGCATGCTTTATTAGTGTTTTAATAGGGTTTATGTAGGGGTTTAGGGTTATAATGTAATATAAATTAGTGTGAAATGCAAGCGTTTTATTTTTATTATTCACTCAAACAGTACTTTAGCATCATAAGGCAGCTTTCTAAACTTTATCTCTCCTATCAAACTTACAATTTAGTCTATTGTATGGTCAGCTCTGTGATTAGGCTTAATAATTATCTACTCAGCCATATCTTTCATTCTACCTTTTATCTTATTCTAGTCTAGATATTGCTGTATTCTCTGTTTTGAATCTTTCTCTCTTTTGCAGCTATAGTAATCATTTCTTGCCATATAGCATTCACAAATAATTGCTGCTAGAGCCCATATATCCCACTTAATATCACCATCACTCCAGTCCTCTCTTTCTGGAAAGTATCCAGGAGTACCATACACGTTGCCAAGTCCTGAAGCTTCAACTCTCTATGATCTATTGAAATCTATTATTACTACTCTGAGAGGTGAAAAGTCAAGCATTATATTCTCAGGCTTCAAATCTCTATGAACATATCCAAGAGTGTGCAGCTCCTCAATGCCTTAGCAAACATTTGTAAGAATAAGAGGTAACTACTTTGGTGTCCTTTAATCTTAAATATAGTCTCTTAATGTCATTTAATATAGAGGAAGATGAAAATCTACATGATCTTGAGCAAGCAGAATAGCATCGAGCTTTATTATAAATCTGCACTATCTATCTCTTGACTTCGTAAGTGCTTGGTATTCATTTACGAATTCCATTTGATACTTGTCATCGCATTTGAAGTAGTTGAACGGATATATCTTGTATGCAAACTACTTATCTGTTATGACTTTCTTCTCAAATTTATCCTCAAAGATAAGATAACTTACTTTACACTCTTTAAGGTAAATTATATTCAATATTGGAAGTTTAAGTGCATGCATCTTAAGAGTGATTTCACTATCTCTGAGGCTGGGAGGTTTCTTACTGCTTTAATAAGTTAATTTTCTTTCTTTACTCTTTGTTCCAAAGTTTCTAAAGGGTCTCATGGCTTTCTTTTTTAAAGAAAGACCTCACCAGTCTCAGGATCTATTACTTCAAACTTCTTGCCATGATGGTTTTATAGATGAACTTTTAGATCCCTTGAATGATTGTATTACTTATTGCAGTAAGGGCAGAAATATTTTCCATCTATCTTATCAAGCTTAAGATAGAGCTTGGGCTTGTTAGAATGCTGCTCTAAGATATGACGCTTAAGAGCAGATTTATAAGTGAAGTTCATCTCACACTCCTCACATAAATGTAATGCTTTTATTTCTTTTTTCTCTTCCTCTCTTCAACCATTTTCATTGGAACTTCGCATTAAATTTCTTAGCTCTGCATTTCTATTTAACAACTGAATTGCTATTCAAAGTCTGATACCTAAAGTAAAAAAATTTCAGGTTCGTACGAGGTAGAGGCATCGCAAGTCTCAAATTTCTTTTGATTAATGAAAGAAAGCTTTTGCTGGCTAATACCAAGCAATGCCGCTTTTCTAAGTAAGTTACCGCTCATTTTATAAATACTATTAATAATTATACAAGCTATTTAAATTCTACCTTTATACAAGAGTAAGAGCATATTCTGAAAGGTTTAGAGAGGTTTAATGAGAACACAGTACGAGACATTAGTTTTATATTTCTTAGATTTAGTGATAATTTATAAACTAATTCATCCATTTTATTCATTAAAATGCACCTAAATGTGTTTTGTGAAGTTAGGTGGTGCTCCTAAAGCTGATCTTGTAAATTTAGGAGGGGAGATTTTAAAATTCAATTTTTTTAATGCACCTCCTAATACGGTTTTGAACTTTAATATAACCACCTAATTAAGTTTTAAATAAATTAGGAGCACCACCTAATTAAATTAATTATTATTAGGAGCAATTTAATGGAGAAAGTTTGATAAAAATGGAAGTCAAACTTTGAAACTTGGAGAAAGTTCTTCCATCTTTCTCTTACTATCTTATTCAGATTGACCTCCAGTTGGATCTCTCTATTTAGTAGTAAAATTTTAGTAAGTTTAGAATGGATATCCATAATTTTAAAATTCATAAACATTTAGAGAAAGTGGAAGCAAGATGGAGTCTATGAATGATGCAATAAAGAGAATACAATCTCAAGAATTGATAGGAAAATTTCGAAGCAAGGAGGACCTCTATAGATATTTGGTATAGCAAGGTAAGCTTTTATCAAATACTAATATATTAACCATAGTTGGATTGTTCTTGCCAACTCAGGAAGGAACAAAAATATCATTCTTAAAAGCCTTACTAAGTGAAGAGAAAAAAGCTTTTAAGACCAATGAAATAAAGATTGAGATACCTAACTACCCTGAAATCTCAGTGACAAATCTCTATGATGATGCGATGAGTGATCCAGATGTTGCTCTGTACCTACCATCAAAGTTACAACTCTCAAATAAGTTACCAGAGAGAAACTTCTTCTTTGGAGTTCTTGGAACTCTTAAACCAGAGTACTTAAGTGAAGTAATTTAAGAAGCTCATAAGAAACGCTACAGCATCTCTCCTGAAGAGAAAGAGAAGCAGGGAATCAAAATCGGTGACTCATGGCTGTAGGAACTGCAGAAGCATCCATTCATCTTAAGTAAACATAGACTTCTAACTTTATAGAAAAACCTGGTACTGCTATATACTTGATGAAAGAGCGCAGCAAATTAAACAGAGAGAGAAAGTCTCAAGTAAAACATGAATTGAGTAAGAGGCTCTTCAAAGATTTATAAAAGCCAGAAGAGATGAACATAGATGCAGGGGCTGGCACTAAGAGAAGAAACATTGGCCCAAGCAAGCCTTAAGAGGAAGAAAAGAAAGAGAAGCCAAATCCCTTTACGGGCAAATTTAATATGTGAACTTATTCATTCGTTTAAATCTAAAACTTATTTATAAACACAAAATCTCCCTTCTCTTGCGCATACTTTTGCTTTATCATCGCTGACTCTTTTAGCAGCACTCTTAATAAAATCTACTGTATCTATCTTCAGATCGTGTATCAGATGATAGAGCAGAAGTTTCTTGTAGTGGCCTTTTAATAGGCCCCAATATAGTTCAATTCCATTGAATTGAGGGCTATAAGGAACATTAAATACAGGTGTTATGTTTAGCCTTTCATATTCTCTCTTTGAGTCTTTAGTTTTATGAACTGATAAGTTATCAACAAACAGGATAATTTCTTATTCAGCATACTTATCTCTTAGCTATTGCAAAAATTTAATATATTATTCAGTCTAAATAGAGCGAGGGTGGATAACATAAGTCTCAAGCCCACTATCTTCACTGATTCCACCAAGGATTGCATGAGTTTATACCTTAACCTTTTGATCATAAACTTCTATGTTGCTGTACCTCTTATACCAAGACCTCGATATGAAGGTATTAAACGTGAATACTGCCTCATCAGCATGTATGAACTTTATATTATGCTCTTAAGCCCTCTGCATTTAATCGAATATATAATTTAAATTATCCTTATAAAATGGAACATTAAAGTCGATCACTCTCTTAATGCGATTGACTGTTTTGTAAGATATACCATTCTTTTTATAGATATTAGCAATGGATTATGCAGAGATGTGCAGCTCAGGAAATTGGCGATGAAACATCACAGCCCTCTAGGCCAGAGAGAAATGAGCCCAGTATTTTAGAGTCTTATCATTAATAAGATAATCGATATGATGCTACTAGAATTTTAAAGGTCTTTTAGGCTTAGAATTAAGATGCTATCTCTTTAAATTCAATGCTAATAGACAGTGTGACCTAACAGTAGCAGGAGATTTATGGAGCAGTCTTGCAATAGATGTGTAATTTAGAATAGGTCTGAGTTGATCACTATAATCATTACATCCATAACGCAACTTAAACAATAAATCTATATATTCACTGTCATAAACTGATCCCAAACCTCGCATATTCTCACTTAAATTACTGATATTTAAACCATTAACCCCTACATAAACCCTATTAAACCCTAATAAAGCATGCGTTAATAGTCTACTTTCATCAATCAAAAACTCAATCAAACAACTTCAGGGGTTTTGGGGTTTTGAATGTTGATTTATATTTATAAAAACTAAAACAATAATAAGATAAATAAGTTATTTAGTTTTTTAAATCATATTGGATGTAGAACATTAAAAATAAACAGTGGATTTGGGAGAGTGAAAAATTCTTGTATCGAAAAAAATAATCATTTTAAACATTTGATCAATGAATATTTATGCACCTAATTAATATTTCAGGTAAACTCATAGATAATTCTGATTATAATATCATATGATAGATTTTTTAAAGCATTAAGTTAGAAAGAATTTTTATTTTATTTAAATAATTTGAAATATTCAGGGAGTTAAAATAGTGGAAGTATACCTGAATTTTTACGTATTTACAAGTGATATGTGAGGAGAGATTTAGTGTTAAAATAGGATTGATAAATATTCTCTTAGTATATTTATAATTATTAAATTTACAATATACAAAAGATATAAGATATTATGATTAAAATGATTACTTGAAGGGAGTAATCCTGATAAAATTTAATTTTAACTCAATATTTATGTATTACTCAAGAAAAATCTTCATTACTCTCAAAATTTCGTAAAATTTAGCTTAACTTATTTGAAATTGAAATCTAATGAATTTAATGTTACATTAATGATAATTTAGCTATTAATTATTAACTTTAATTAAATCAAGAATAATTGTATTCTAATCTTTTTCAGAGTTTTAATTGAAGGTATCCAAAAGAATTACATGCTAAATACTATCCTGAAAGAAAGTTCAAAGTTATCAGCTCATCTTAATGATTGGAGATCACCCTGGAAAAAATCATGACATGAATTAAGTCTTAAATAATATAAAATTCTTACTTGATACGAACCAGTCATCTATTAGTGACAAATTTTTCAGGGTTACATTGCACTCAGCTTTTTAACCTTTTGATAAAAAGGGTTTAGATTCCCAAACTAATCGTTTTTGTTCCATATAAAACATAAAAACAATTATATATATATAACTAAAAATTCTATCATTATTTAATAAGAAGAGGCATCTATATTCTAATTTATTTAACTAATTATAAGAATTTAATCTTTGAATTTATTCTTAGATTATATAAAACCCCAAGAGTATTTTTTTGAATTAAGTTGAATTTGAATTATAAATAAATACTATATTTTAATTATTATAAGAACTTTGGTAGCTTTATGTAAAATGATTAAAGTACTAATATATATATATATAGAGGGGTCTTCACAAATCGAAAAGCTACCAACTTTTGAGGCCTGATCTGATTAAAATTTATTTTAGTATATTAAGCCTTAATTATTATAATGTATACACCCCAGTCCAAACAAAGATGCTGAGCCCTGATAATCAAGTATCGCACAAGATCATACCTTTCCTTTCCTCCCCATCGGTGGAGCTCCATCGCCACCTGCTGCCGCCAACCCTCCGGGCCCAAATAGAGCCCTCCCACATCCTAGACGCCGCCATCTTTGGGACGAGACTCAGATGCTTAATGGACAACCTTTCTGTTAGTCGGAGATCCTACAAGGAGATGCAAGACATGGTAGATGCCATCTTTGGCAGTAACGTGACCAGCCACTACCAAGAGATGGTCAACAGCAGCATCGAGCTACGACTATCCGTGCGCAAGCTCACCTTCCCCAGAGAAGCGACATATCGATCAGAGAGACTACATGACGATACGAGAGAGGAGACCTTGAGAATAAGGGGAGCAGTACCTATTAGTGAAGACGCGACCGAGGTCGGAGGTGGGGGCCTCCCAGACGACTTATTGGATAGAACCCCAACGGCTCTGCTGCGAAAACCCAAAGATGAGACATTGCGACTCTCAACAGACCAAATGGAGCGGACGCCCTCAGAGGGAAAAGGCCAAGAATGTGCAGATTCTTAGTCTTATACTTCATCAGTGGGCTGCCTGTCTCCAGACTTGCATCGATAACTGAACGAATTACTAGAGAAAATAAAACAACCTACAGATCCCTAACGGGCACTCAACTAATAACCTAGGGACCAACAGATCTTTAAAAAGCCCAGCAAAAGGCCAGCTGATAAAGACCTCCAGGAGATGTTCATTAGAGCCCCCCTCGGCCAGCGACGCCTACACCCTCACGGATTTCCCCTGGTGCTATTACGATTTCATTTAGAGATTTCCTCTAATCTAGAGAAGTTTAGCTTAGTAGCCTTAGGAAGCAATCTTATACAGATCAAGCAGATTTTCCTGAGCCACTCCCCTAGAAAGACCTTCCAGGCACCCCCGCTGACTATTATTTCTTACCCCTAATTGTGACATGGGGTCGATCACCTGGGCATTTACTCCTTCCTTGGTCGATGCTCTGAAGCACCTCAGCCTCAAGGAGGTCTGATTGGGGTTAGTATTTTTACCAATTACTTATGGGGATCATCAATTAATTAATTAGATATATTTATATATTTTTTAATTTTAGGGAAAAAGAAAATTGAGCGCAACTCCGCCAGGGCGTGTGCTGTGTGCCCCGAGCACCCAAGTTCCCCCTAGTTTTCAAAGGGCTACAAAATGACCTTAAGATGGCCCCTCTAGCTCAACATTTCCTAAAAAACTCGAAGGCAAAAAAGTCTGGGAGATTTTGTAAGTTTAAAAATATTTGATCGTTTAATAGTTTAAATTAAGGGTTTAATTATCGTTTTAACAGCTGCCCTATTTTAATTAATTAAGATTTAAACATTAAAACTTAAATTCGATTATAGGAAAATGGAGTGCTCCCACTGCACCAGACCCTAGCAGGAAGTCCCACGCCAGAATCGCCAAGATCGTCTCCTACTATGAATAGATCAGGACCAAGCAGTACATCCCTCCCTTCGACAGCATTGTGGGCGAGGACGAGGCCGCCCCTGAGGGTCGCGAGGAGGTCGAGGTGGCTTGGCATTGGTTCCTCAGTGTATCTCCCACTTACAAGTAAAGGCTCCTGCAGAGATCCCTAAGTCACAGCTCCATAAGGGAGGTCTGGCCACTAGCCTGCATCCACGACAGAGACACATCTTCCTGATCAGGGATGGGACAAACAGCTTCTTGAAACTTGGAGAGATTCTTTTAGTAATATTCATAATGTTAAATTTCACTTTCCACCCACTTTTTCATTTCTCCTAATTGGGTTTTCATTTTTCTCATTTTCACTTTGCAATAACGATGTATTATTTAATTTAAACAACCCACGATTGCTCAAAAAATTACTCTTGGGGTTTTATTAAATGAGAAAATGATCAAAATAAAATTAGTATGTGATTATAAAAATAATTTTAAATTAATTGTTTTATGAATATTATTTTAAATTTCCCAATCTAATACTTCTAAATTTCATATTGAAAATCTTTCGTTCTATATTATGAAAGATAGAATTCTAAAAATTATATTGATATAATAGATTTATAAAATAAGGCAATTTTAATATAATAGATTAAAACTATCAATTAAAATTTAAGATTTCTTTGTGGAATAATAAATGTTATTTTATTTATTATACCTTTTACTCAAAATAATGTTAATGTTATTAAGAGACGTTATTTATTTTAAAAATTTTACTAACATATGTTTCTGTTTAAATTAATTAAACATGAAAGCTTTATTAATTCATAATAGGAATTTTTGAAATATAATAAAAGCAGTTAAAGAAATAACTATCGAAAGCTTATCAAAACAGATTTAAAGCCAACTTCTTTTAGATTATCGACTTCAGATTATAGTCGAATTTGCAACCCATATGATTTAAATAATCTAAACCTTATAATATCCATATCATTATCAAAGTGTTTTTTAATTTTTAAGCCAGTAAATCGTGAAAACAAGACAAAAATAAAATGTAACTAAAATATAGAATGAAAAACAAATGATTAATTTTTAAAGTAAACTCTATCAGTTATTAAGATCTCTCCTAAAGATGAAGCCATATATTAAAAAAAGAGTTCTTAACTGTTTATCATCTTGATAAATATAATTAAACAATAAATTTAATCAATAATTAAATTTTAGTAGTCATATAAACCATTTTATTTTGATCACTACTTTTTAAATAAATCAACATTTTCAAAATCTCTCATATTTCAATATTTTAACATTAATATATTAAATTCTCAAAGAAGTGTCTGTGTTTACTGAGATTTAAATTCAAGAACCAATTACTTTCCAAAGTTTCAGTAAATAAAATTTATTAATAATGCTAATTTTTTCCCTTATTATTGTTAAAGTATAATTGAATTGGGGAAATTGAAAAAATAAATTCAAATAATATTAATTCATAGAAGCCATGTATTAGAGATCATTATAAATATAATTAGTAAACGACTTTACGTAATTATTGCCTGATGTTTAAATGGTTTAGTGTTTGTTAATTAATAAGGCTATGAGGTAGTATCCTCCCCCCCTAATGTATACTTTTCATTTTGTAGTCTGATAGAGTTTTTTGCGCTGAGTAATAGTAGCAGATGAACATGGAATGTGCGAGCAATAGTTTTGGAGCTATGGCCTCATCAAAGTCACTTTTTATATATAAAAATCATTATAAATTTTACAAAAAATTTCAAATTTTTCACAAAAATTTAATTTCTCTAAAATTAACGATTTTAGCAGTTTTTAACTATATTAACAAATTATATCTAATTTATTATAATTTTATAAAGTGATTTAAAACTCATTTTAACCTTTATTTAAGATTTTCATAAAGACAATAAAAGTTCTATTTATAAAATTATAATAAATTAGATATAATTTGTTAATATAGTTAAAAACTGCTAAAATCGTTAATTTTAGAGAAATTAAATTTTGTGAAAAATTTGAAATTTTTTGTAAAATTTATAATGATTTTTATATATAAAAAGTGACTTTGATGAGACCATAGCTCCAAAACTATTGCTCGCGCATTCCATGTTCATCTGCTACTATTACTCAGCGCAAAAATCTCTATCAGACTACAAAATGAAAAGTATACATTAGGGGGGGAGGATACTACCTCATAGCCATTAATAATTATTTAAATAGGCATCTTATTTAATTTAAACTAATGAACATTAAACGGTTTAAACGGGAGAGAAAAAAGTGTTTAATTGTTTATAGTGAATTATAATAATAATATAATTAAATTGGTTAAAATAAATATCTAAGCAAATGGAAAGCATCTCTACATAAATGCTTGAATCATCTTCAGTTTTCCAGAATACTATATTATTAGCATTTGATGGCCCATAAAGATAAAAAGACTTAATATGTACATCTAATCACTGTTGATGTCGGGTTCTCAGCTTGCCAGATTTTAGAAATTGATTTTATTTAAAAAAGAAATGTAATAGCAGGAGTATTGATTTACTATGATTAGGAGAACAAACAACATTTCTTCGTAGCTCAAGCTGATAAAAACTCAGAATAGATTATATAGAAACTACTTTTCAACTACAGGCTATGATGGTTGCGCTGTGCTCAAATCACATGTATCAAGTCAATCCAGCATGAGCAAGATCAGAATGACCACGATACAGTGGGCTGGGCTGCTCAAAATGAATAAAAGCTTATTGAGAAGTATCTACAACTCTAGTTAGTCTTTGGAAAAGAGGAAAACTTTGTTCAACTTCGATGCTCGGCTTCAGTAAATAGCTCCTTTTAGCATTTAGTACAAAAATCTGAAGTTCCAAGTAATGCTGATCAAGTTTATCTCTGAATACCTGGTAGGGATGCAAGGGGTTGAGGAGTTTTACCACAATCATTCAGAAATTTCAAGTCTTTAATAGTTATCGCGTTAATAGAAAAGTAAATGAGACAGCATGTAAGGCATGTCAATAAAATCGATCAAATCTCCCCTGCCTGATCATTATAACACTATTTTGCATAATCAGAATCTCTCAAGTGGATGAATAAGACTGGACCATAAAATACTTCACGAAGACAGGGTATGGGGTGATGGAAGCATTTTTTTAAATCATCATTAAAAAAGCTACTCACAAGATGAACTGTGTGTGGAAAGTTAGTCCTACAAGCACAGGTAAGACTACACTTACTGATATGTTATAGGAAATATTTATCTGAGATGTGTTAAAGGAAGGAGTTTCCCTTTTTCATGTTTAAAGCAGCTGATATAGACATTGCTCCTCAGGTCACATTGATGGATGAAATCAACCACCTTCTCTCCTTGAAAAGAAATAGAATATAACAAAGATGAAGAAGATTTTAGAAGGCAAAGGTTTTGCAATATATAATAAGTATGGATCCAATCAGCTTGTCTACAAGAACACTTAAATAATCATAACAACGAATAATATCCCTTTCGACAAATTCAGTTCGATAGACTTGGCCTTCTTTATAGAGCCTGTAACTGTGTGCCATGTAGCAATTATGTCGAGATCAGCAGAGGAGAAGTTCCAATTTAGCTCTTTCAAGGTAGCAAAGTATCTGTACAAGAGATATCGAAGAGAAAGAGATGATGATGAAACAAAGGAAAAAACACAAAGAACATTGAAATGAATGATGATACTGAATAAGAGAGACTCAAGCAGCTCAACCTTCTTCTGTATTATAATGAAAGAATCTGCTTTAAATTATATTATTATTATAATTCACTATAAACAATTAAACACTTTTTTCTCTCCTATTTAAACCGTTAAATGTTTATTATTTTAAATTAAATAAGATGCCTATTTAAATAATTATTAATTAATAAACACTAAACTGTTTAAACATCAGGCAATAATTACGTAAAGTCGTTTACTATTTATATTTACAATGCTTTCTAATACATGGCTGCTATGAATTAATCTGATTTGAATTTATTTTTTTAATTTCCCCAATTCAATTATACTTTAACAATAATATTGATAACATAAATTTATTTATGGATCTGCAAATTCTATGAAATGTACAAAATAAATCATAATACTAATAAATTAAAAAAATAATTATGATAATTTATTGAGTACAAAGAAAGATGTGAGCTATTGCTAATAATAATATTTTTGAATAATAATTACAACAAGAAATATAGTTTTAACATTGAAAATACATATTTTAATTAAATTATTTAAATCCTTTAAGATTATTTTTATTATTAATATTGCTAAATATAAATAGTTAATGAGTAATCTTAAATTAATTATATCATAACACTATTTAATACTAAATTAAGCCAACAATTTAGCCTTGATGTTTTTCAGAATAAGTTGACGTGGCAATCGTAATTCCTGGATCTGAATCCTTAAGTTAAACAATTTAGTAAAAATAAACTAGCTTCCAGTTCT
Source organism: Oxytricha trifallax (assembly GCA_000711775.1). Lineage (NCBI taxonomy): Eukaryota > Ciliophora > Spirotrichea > Sporadotrichida > Oxytrichidae > Oxytricha > Oxytricha trifallax. The sequence goes on from ARYC01002116.1 coordinate 47,262, forward strand.
TCTCCTCGAGAGGTTCAAATCCCTGAAAGATATTTGGGAAAATACTTACCGCTGCTGGAGATATAGTCCCTGTGCTGTTGTTTTGGCAACTTTGGTATCCATCAGGCGAGGAGAAGACATAATTTCGTTGTTTTCCTTGTATTCTCATCTTCTCACTTTAGAAGGCTGAGCACGACCTTAATTTTCTCTCTGTTACCTAGAAGTCAAATCAACTTCAGGAAGCTCATCAATGCATATAAATCTATTGTACAGTCAGCTCGAGGAGCGTATAAACTTGCAGGTTAAACTCCGCCCGGCCCCTAATTTAGTTTACCTGACAACTTTCTTTCTGCCCTCAGAGGGCCTTAGTATGATAAAAGATTATGTTTGAAAGCTATCAATTTCCTAATAATATTCTAAAATATAATTGGATTGGGAAAATAAAATTATAAATAAACAATTTAAATAACAAATTATTTGCAGTTAGCTTTGTCAAACCTAGACAATGTGGTAATTTTTATATAGAAAATTCAAAATTAGCTGGACTTTACTATTGCCGCTACTATTAAATCACTTCGTAGAGTGAGATAAATCGATTTAATTTTATCTTGAAAATCTAGTAAACCAAACACCCAAAATTAAAGTCAATTTGTCTCGCTCTAGGAATGAGATAAAATGATAACCCTATTAGTAAAGTCCAGCTACCTTTAATTCTCTATCGGGAAAGTACCATTTTGAGTTGGTTTGTAGCAAGTTAACAACCACTAATTAGATTTTAGTTTTAATTAATTTCCTCAATTTATATATACATCAGCAATAATTTTATTCAGATTGTTTCGATTATTATTTCAATATTTAAATAAAACCATGAGACATAGCATATATTAGTATGAATATTTTGATACCTTTTAGTTGAACTAGCAAGCGTGTAAATATAAATAAAAACTATAGTAGATGTTGAATGACAGATTTGAAAACTTAGATCTAGACAAAATACATTCAATTAATTACAATCTATTATAATAACGATTATATTGTGTCTTAAAAATTAATTTAAAAAAATAGAATTAAGATATATTATATCAATTAAATTATTAATTATCTTGGGAATACTAAATTAAAAAATAATTTACATTTCAGGATTTTTTTATCAATTAAGCTAATTTTATAATCTAGAGAGTTTAATATTTTACAGCGTATTGTAATATTAGTTTTCTGTTATTAAGTTAAGTATAATTGACAAATTATTAATTTGCTCTATTAGATAAACTATTCGTATGAGCTATTTTTATCTAAAAGTTTTTAGTATTAAAAACAAGATTTTTATTTTGAATTTATAAAAATACATACTATTAAATTGATTATTTGTTAATTCCTCCTTGATTCATTTACTCAAAATCAATTTCAATAATTTCTATTAGATCACTCTAAAATTTAATTTTAAAATATAGATAGCTTATTTATGTTATTTCTTCTCCTAGGGTGGTTCTAAGCTACAACGGTGAAAGGATAGGGATTACGTTCCCAGAAGCAGTTGACTTAGCAGCTATTATTATCTGAAACTTTTAGAGGAGCTGAGCCCTCACAAGCTCTGTCATCACATCCATGTATCTGTGAGGTAGACATCTTGGTAAGGGGGGTAGGTGATACGGATTAATTCAGTTTTTCAGGAGTTTTGGGACTTCAAGATTCTAATCTAGGAATCAGAGTTGCCACGTCATGACTTATTCTGAAATACGTCATTCATTAAATTGATGGTTTGATTAATTGATAGTGATATGTTAAAATTAATTAAGATTACTCATTAAATAATAATGACTTATTTTATATTTATCAAAATCGTAAAGAAAAGTATAATCTATAAGACGAAAAAATTCAATCCAAAATAGAAAAAATGCTTTAAGTTCAGATCAAGGAAAATATTAAAGAATGGGCAGCAGAAGAAGCATTTAAAATTCATTTTTATACTTATTCATAAAATAATTAAACAAATTATTTTAATGCTTTTTATTTGATAAAATCTATAAATTTTAATGATAAGGCTTAAATATTTAAGTATGTTTTTATTATGGTACTATAAATCCTTTTTAAAAATCTGTTTGACAAAAGGTACGGTTGATAAAATCGAAAACATGATAAAAGCTTAAAATCATAGAAATTGAGATTTTCAATAAAGAACTAATAAACTATATATCATATAATATCTCATAAATTAATTTTACATTGAAATTATTTCAAACATTTATATTATAGTGAATTAATTTTAAGAGAATTATAGTTGAAAGTAATTTGAATAATTATGAGTTTTCATTTCTTATAATTATGAAAAATAAGTGGAGTTTATTTTAAAATGAAAAATATACAAGATATCATAAGCAAATATACAACAGTTATATCTAGGTACAGCTTTCTGATCTTCCAGTATCTTTCATATCTTGAGTCATTTGTTCAAATTATTGAAGTTTTCCTCAATCCTAAAAGATGTCATCTGAAGTCTCTATCTCCTATTTACCAGTATTAATGCAAATAAAAATGTAAAATATTTTTTAACTTGTAAATTTTATTGAGAGACCAGCCGCCTGATGTCTGCCTAAATTCACTTTAATTAATTTTTGATTTTAAATTCATTAATTTTACAATATATTTTCGAATGTTTGAGTTATTTTAAAGCATAATTCATTTTTAAGTAACAGATTAAAATCTAATTTTGATATTTTTTTTTTCTTCTAGTCAGTAAAAGCTTAAATGGATAATAGGAAAATTTTGTCTGGAAGCAGCTATACAAGAAAAGTAAAAGAGCTCAAATTGAAAAGACAATTTATACTAAAGAATGCAAAATTTTATTCTATATTAAATATAAAATTTAAATTTAAATTAAAAAAGGTTTTGTCATCTAAATAAATTGTTATTTTTAACAAATTTTAAATAAGCGCATATTAGATTATTATTCTAAACATCAGTTTAAAATATTTTTTACTTTAACAAGATTAACATTGAATTTAATTTGTATAGTAAAGTATGAATTATTTGTTGTTTTTTTTAATCTAATATCTGCTTAATGAATACGATATTTTCTCTCAAAAGCCTGAAGTCCTCTAGAAATATATTTCTACTATAGCTTTGCGCAAGAAATACTCTCAATAATCAGTGAGCTAAAACCTAAAAATTTTAGATATGTACTTTGATATAAAATCAACTGATATTGATGCTGAGAATCACTTGAAATAGGTTTTATATGTTATTGAGGAATTAATTAGGCAAGAATTTATTATATACAGTTTTAATTAGAAAAATTGATAAAGTAATTCAAAAAATAATGTTATTTTAAATGAAATATAGAATTACGATGAATAGAGAGAATAGTTTAAGCAATTTTTATAAAAAAATAGAGATTGGCTTTTTAAAGAGACCATAAATAAAGAAATAAAAATGAAAGCAGATGAAGAACTTGATACAAACCTCAGATCCATGCTTGGTTAATGAGTATGATAATAATTTATTAAAAGAATAATTCATTTGGAAATGCTGAGTTTTAACTATTGAACAGTTCAATTATTACATTAAGATCATTATCTATTAACAAATTAACTAAAGGTATTTGTAACTATATATCTTGAATTAGAAACTTTAACAAGAAAAGTAGCCAAAGCAGTAATAACAATAAAATTTAAACAAGAAGGCTCCAGCTAAAAAAGCTGCAGAGGAGTTAATTCCAGACCTCTCATAAATGGACATTAGAGTTGGTAAAATTGTTGAAATATGTAAAATCCTAACTCTGAAAAGCTCTACAAATCTTTTTTTTAAAAAATAATTTACTTTATGTCAATAAAATATTTATTTATAGTTAATTTGCAAAATACAACTAAATTATATTGATATCGGAAATGGTGAAATTAGATGCATCACTTCTGGACTTCAAAAATAAGTTGAGATGGAAGATATGCAAGATTCTCTATGAGTTGTCTTGTGCAACCTAAAACCAAAGAAGCTAGCTGATTACATGTCACACTGTATGGTTCTTTGTGCTGAAACACCAGACAGAGATGTCGCTGAACTTCTACAGCCACCTGAAGGTTCTCAACCCGGAGACTTATAATATAATGGAGTTAGTTTTGCTTTGAATATGTTAACCCTGATTAAGCTATTATTAGCATTAGATATTAAGAATAATAATCACCTTCGCTGAGTACGAGAGACGCCCACCTGATGCTTTGAATCCCAAGAAAAACCCATTGGACAATTTTGCTCCAAAATTAAACATTTATAAAAAATAATCGATAATTGATAATTTAAAATGAAATTAAGAATTACAAAATGAAAACCTTTAGATGTTAACGCTGTTGGAGACTGTGCACTCACAAAAAATGTAAGTTACAAAAAAGATATCTAAAAATTTTATTTTTACAGAGGTCCAACCTGGTAAGACTTTAGGTAGCGGAAGACAGTAACTTCACAGAGCAGCTCAAAGACAGGGGAAGGAATGACTTATACATTCAGATGGTAATGTCTATGAAGGTGAGTGGAAAGATGAAATTATTTTTTTAAGATTTCCATTTTTGATTATCACATTAAGTATTAGTGTTTATCTTAATTATATTCTTACAATCATATATTTTTCACATTATTTATCATAATTGATGCTAATGGTATAGCTAAATACGATGATATCCCGTTCAATGTTTTGGGCAAAGGTGTATGCACAGCAAAGTCAATTAAAAATGGAGGCATTCATTGAGGTTCTTGGAAAATTTTAATTGATTTATGGAATGATTAAAAAATTCTTATATTAATATTTCAACTATTTTTCCATCATGTCATAAAATTAAAAATTTGATTTGAAAATCAAAGATGGATTTAAATTAATAAAAGCATTAAAAAGAATTAATTGCAATATAATGAATTATAACAAGTTTTAATTTTAGTATAAATTTAAATATATTTATGACATTCAAAATTTTAATCTTTAAGAAAATAAAAGATTTGAGTTAAAGTATTATGTAGTACTGTTTATATAATTCAAATATCAATAGTAGCTTAATGGATAAAAGTCACAAATAACTTCATGACTAAAAACATTTGTAAGGATTATGATTATATCACTATAAATTAAAAAAATATAAGGGCAAATATTTAAAATTGTTTTTTTTTTAAAAAAATAAATAGTTCCAATAATATTAAAGTGAAATCTATCTTAGCTTCCATTTATTTTAAGATGTTCAAATATTACAAGACTCTTTACCTTGCTTTACTCACTATCTTTGCCTAACACCAGCTCTTTGATAAAATCTACTGTATCCATCTTCAAGTCATGCATTAAATGGTAGAGCAGAAGTTTCTAATATTCATCTTTCAATAGCCCCCAATATAGCTTAACCATATTAAACTGAGGGCTGTAAGGAACAATTAAATATACAATTGTTATGTTTAGTCTTTCATGCTCCTTCCTTCTTTGAGTCTTTAATTTTTGAACTATCAATATATCAACAGCAAAATATAATTTCTTAATCAGCAAACTAAAAGTTACTGCATGAAGTGTATGAATATACTCAGTCTTTGGATAACATATGATTTAACCCATTATTTTCATTTTTAGCAACAAAAATAGTAAGAGTCTGCATCCATCTCAAATTTTTAGTAATAAACTTATATGTTGCATTGCTTCTTTTGTCCAAGATCTCGATTTAAAGATATTGAACCTTAAATATAGCCTCATCTGCAATAACAAACTTAATATTCTTCTATTAATCCCTCTGCCTTTAATCATAAATATAAATTTGGCTTTTCAAATATTCCATTATTTTATATTGCTAGATATTGAATAAGCGAGATATGAGGCTCTAGAGTTTGGAAATGAAACATTACAGTTCACTGTGTAAGAGAAAAAATTATCTAATACTTAAGAATCTTATCATAGATTAGATAATTTTTAAGCTCACATGACCTTATAGGTTCCTTCAGCTTAAAATTAAGTTGTTGCTTCTTATAAAAAATTCAAACAAAGATCTAATACATAAAAACATATTATATTACGATAAAAGGACTTTGGGCTTTGAATGAGGGCATATTTCAAGCAAAGGAAAAAATATGATCATCAATTCTAAGAGAATAAGTTTAAACAATATTAAAATTAAAATAAAACTGAAATTACTAATCATTTAAATATTAATAATAAATATTCAAATTTATTGTTCAAGATATTAATAAATAATTGGTTTAGACAAGTATTGTTGATATATTTTTTATCTTTATATTACAATCATTAAATTAAGATCCAATTTATATTGAATTGGTAGTTAAATTTTATTTGAATTTAAATGAATCCAAAATTTTTGTTCTTTAAATAAATTGATAAGAAACTGATCTTTAAAATTGAAAAATCTATTTATTACTAATGATAAAATAATTTATTTGAAGTGAATTTTTTTTCACTTATCATTCTACAGATTAAATTTCAATGTTATATAAGATGAGTTGATTTTGAATTTCATTTCGAATAATCAGATTTGCCAAATTTATAAAAAAAATTAACTTAAATTCATTATATTATTTTATTTCATAAAACTTACCAAGATTATTTTTATTTATCTATAATAGTTTCAATTTTATACGTTTTCAAGAGATTTGCAAATATCGATTAATAAATAATCAAAAATTAAAACAAACCTATTTTTTAATTTATTTTTTCATAAAAATTCCCAATTTTATATTTTTGTTACTATTTTCCGTAAAATCATTTTAAACATATCTAACTACAAATTTAAATCTAAATAATTTACTTAACCATCACCCAACATAGAAAGATATTAGATTATGGGAAATAAAATTTAAATCTAAAAAATTAGTTTCTTAAAGGAAAACTTTGTCATGTTATTTCAAAGGAATGAAGTTAAGAGATTAAATTCATATATAGATGTCATAATTTATTAAGTCTAAATTAATTGATTATTAAAACCAAGTCTAGCTAAAAAGAAATTCAATGTATTATGCAATTAAAATATGAGACTTTCGAATTCCACTATTTCGAAAAAAGATTTCAGTAAATTTATAAAATGTCTGCTTAATGTTTTTAAATTGAAACAAAAGCAATTTACTTGTGGGATTAAATTATTCTTAATTTTTAAATGTTGCTTGCAAGCTTCCTAATCAGGAAGAGTTGTAATAAGTTATAACTCATTATTTTATCTATTTATGAACATCCCTAATTTTATGTGCTCAAGCAGTTAGATAAAAATAAATTTAGAAATTTTGAAAATAAAAAAAAATAATTAGTAAAAATCTAAAATGAATTGAAAGGAGCGATTGAAAAGTGATGCTCAATTAATAAAAATATAAGTTATAATTACACATCTAATATCGAAATCTTTTACAGGAATTCTTCCTGGATATTGCGATTTTTAAAGAAGACTGATTATCAATAGAGAGCTCAGAGAAGATGAATTCTTAAATGTCAATCGATACAAATACAACAGTGGATGTAGAATTGGAAATGAAATAGATATTTTAATGTTATATATCATTTGTTTTATTTTCTTTTTAATTGAAGTTATCATCTAATTTAAATTTCATATTTTCTAAGAAATTCATTATGAATAGTACAAAATCTTTCTGTTTGCTTTTAATAATTTAACTTATTATTAAATTAGAATCCAACTTAATATACGAGATGACGAACTTTAACACTCAACCAAAGTCTATCCGTAGAGTTGCGTGGTAGTGGATTACCTTACTTGCAAACAAGCTCCGTTTCAAGAGGCAACCCACTAGTGGTCTCGCTGGCCTGCTAGTTCAATAATACATGAACGCTCAAATGGAAGCCCTTCGTGATTCCATCCAGTTCTTCTTTCCCATAGTTGGAAAAAACTTGGTTAAGTACTAATCCCAAGTCAAAAGATGGAAATCACAAAAACACAAGCCTGACCCTGTCACCCTAGGAGAAGAGGACCCAGAAGAAGAAAACGACACCTAACCCCGTCGACACCAAACGATACACATTCCTTATCGTTCTTAACCCGGAGTCGAAGTTAACATGGACTACAGACCCCACTCTCCTATTAACTAGGTTCCCATTAATCTTGACCTAGCTTAAGTTATGACGTCAAATTAAGGTCCAGCTCGGTATATTTTAAACTCTGATCAGAATCTGACCATGAATCAGCACTCCAACCACTACCAGGTTAATACTGACATAGACATAATGGATGACTACTTAGCACATGAGGACCCAGATCCTTCAGTTGTAGCTTACGACTGTCGTGTTAAGATGAAACCTTAATGAAAACTAATCAGCACTTGCGCCCTGCTAGGGACATCGCTGTACCAGGTAGAAGTTGGCTCAGCCACACCTTCAAAAGGACTTGTCCTTTTTTTAATGATTATGCTCAGGGGGGCTTGACCCCTCGATGCGAGTTAATTATTATTATTATTATTATTATTATAATTTAACTTAGACTTATCTATAAATCAGAAAATTTAAATTAATCACTCTATTATCTTGAAACTCATTACATTTTTTGTATAATATATAAACCACAGATATAAGCTAAAAAGATTAGTTACAAAATTACAGAGTTCATTAAGACTAAACAACAAATCGAAAGAATGAAAATATTGAGAATTAATAAAAGATGATAGCTATTACAATTGCAGAGAAAAGAAACTTTACAATTTATATAAATAATTCTGATATAATTAAATAAATTTGCTTATTGATTAAAATTAAATATAAAATTATAATATCATTAAAAAATGAAGGTTATTTTATTTAATATTTGGCAAGATGAAAGTGTATGTTTGTATATTTTAAATTAAGGAAGATTTATAGTTTTATTAATTAAATTCTTTGAATTTTAATTTAAAATTTTTTTCCAGGATATTATATAATCAATACTATTATCGCATTGATTTATTTAATGAATCTTATTCAATAAATCATACCATAAAATTAACCATAATTTTTTCTCAATAGTCCTACTAAATTTTTATTCCAAATCGAAAAATCTAAGATCCTAATATTTGGTGAATTATATCTGCTACTAATTAAAATTATGTGGAATTTATTTAATTTATTTTCCAATCAAATCTATTTTAGTAAATAAATAGTACTGAAAATTACTGAATCAGGTTGTTAAATACGATTGTCAAATGTTATTAACGACTGATATCGGTAGATAAATTTTTATACAAATTTTTCATTTTTTTTTCAATGAAGTTTAGTAATTAATTTAAAAAAATTATGTGGTTGTCTAACCTAGATTTGAAAAATCAGTGAAGGTTGGGAACCAATATTTCTTGGAATTCTTTAGCCTTACAGTCAGTCCGTAATCCATAATTATATAGTTGGTTTGATTTAGTATTAAATAGTGACATCATAAAAGTAATTTAAGATTACTAAGTAACTTTAAACCTTGAAAATAACAATTAAAAACTTTATTTGTAAGGTATTTACTTTAAATTTTCATTACAACATTGAGAAAAAAAATCATGATAAAATTATTACGAAAGAAAATATCACCCAAAATCTAAAAAACTTATAGTTTATAGCTATTTATATTCATCCTTGACATTACTTGATGACAAGCCCCAACAATGTTGCTCAAGTATAATTGAATTGAGAAAATTAATTAGGAATACAATCAATTTAGGAAAATGAATTTAATTTAAATTAATTAATTATTAAAATCATGGCAGTTATTGATTCCAAACCCACTCAAAATTCAAATCTAAATAGATTCTATGGTAGATCCCACAATTTTAGGTGGACTTTACTTTTAGCATAATTACTGAATCATCTCAGGAAGCGAGATATTTTGATTTTGAGCTAACTCCTAAAAACAGTAAAAGAGGTTTTTCTCGCTTGGATGATGAGATAAAATCATTATAGCAATATCAACCACCGTCTCAATTTTAATGCGCTATCCAATGAGTATAATGAAGCCAGTATTTGGAGACATTTTCCAAAAATATAGCTGATGGTAATTAATAGTTAATTAATTTTAAATTAAATTAATTTCCCCAACTCGAATGTATTCCTACAATAATAAAATATAATTACAAATTAGTGGCTGTTAACTTTCTTTAAATCTAGACAATATTGTACTTGTTTGATGGAGAATTCAAAATTAGCTGAACTTTACTATTGACGGTACTAACTTATCACATCGTAGGAGCGAGATAACTCGACTTTAATTTATGGCGATAAGTTTAGTAAATTTGATGCATAAATTAAAGTCGAGTTGTCTCGCTCCTACTATGTGATAAGGTAGTACCGTTAATAATAAAGTCCAGCTAATTTTTAATTATCTATCGAACAAGTAAAATATTGTCTAGGTTTAAAGAATGATAACTGCAACTAATTTGTAATTATATTTTATTTTTCTAAAATTAATTTCCCCAATTCAATTATACTTTAGCAATATTACTCAAGTAAATACTTCAATATTTTCTAAAAAGAATAAACAGTAATTGTATAATTTTGAGTAATTCTTATTCTCAATTCCAATTTGAATTTAATTTAAAGCCAGTTTTTTTTATATTTATGAAGTACTAAAAATTTTTTAACATTCTATTAGAGGACATAATTGTATTATGATACAGATATAGATAACGTTGGTTTTACTTTATCTTTTAAATTTGATCAAATTTCTAATTTATTGTGAAAATAATCTTAACAAAATTAATAAATAACAAACTTCATCTCGCTCGATATATGGGCATGTAGTCCATTCGAAATCATTTTATCATATTCTTACTGAATTTTTAAGGAATTTTAGATATGTTTACATAACATATATATACTCAAGAAAGAGGAGGAAAATGCTTAAATTTCATATCACAACAAATCTATGAGAAAGTAGAAATAAAAAATTAGTGATACTTGCTTATTACACTCTATGTTCTCTAGTTTCTTATAAGACACCGAAATTTAATTTAAAATATTGAAGATATAAATCTTTGATATTAAATTTAAATTTAATCAGTATATGTTATAGTTAAAATATAATGAATTGAAGAAATTAAGTTAATATAAATTAAAGCATTTATAAAATTAATGCAAGTTAAAGTTGCCCTAATTAAGGCTTACTCGTTAGAGAATTCAAAATTAGCTAGACTTTGCTATATCATAACTTTTTCTCATTTAGTAGGAGCTAGATAAATCTAGTTTAATTTGAGAAAATTGTCTTGCTTAATTTTATGCCAAAATTAAGATCAATCTCTTACTGCTATTTTGCGGTGAAATTGTATCGCATATGGTAAAGTCCAGCTAATTTAAAACTTTTTATTTAACGAACACAATTCAGACAACTCTTACTGTCAAAAATTCCTAATCATTTTCATTTATTTTCACAAATTAATTTATTATACTTGAAAAGTACTAGTAAATAGAAAATATATTTAATATATTTAACAATTATGAATGCTAGCCACTTATTCATTTAAACAGTAGCCACTAATGCAATCACCTTTCTCAAGACTTCAAAATTAGAATAAAATTAATCAACTTCAAAAACTATGAAAATAATTTAAAAATTTTAAAAATTCTCAGTGCTTAAAATAGTATGTAACATAGAATGTTTCATTCACTCAATAAGCTTGAAAATGTTTCATTTAATACTAGATTTTCCCTATATTCTCAGTATATTTGCAAGAATAACTATGATGAAAAGTTTAAGCATTTAAAATACTTTCAGAACTATTAAAAATTCATTTATTTTATCAAAGTTATTATGTTTAATTATATTTATAATTTATAAGCTATGTAATACTGAAATTCAAGGGCGACTTAAAACTTTTTAATGAACATAAGTTGGAAAAGAATTTTAAATAATTGAACGGTGAAGCTGCTGGCATATAAGTGGACAATTAGTAGGTAATTAAGACTCAGATTAATTTTATCATATCACTATTTAATACTTAATCAAACAAGTGTTCTTTTCGAGAAGTCCCAACCTGCAAAATTACTTAAAAAATTAAGTTCCTTAACACATGCTGTTTTACTTAAATACAGATGTCGATTTGGCTTCAGCTGAGTTCTGCTAATTATATATTAATCACTAAAACCTGATTTTTTCGGCATAAATTTCCGACCTTCGCTGTCAATACCACAGCAAATACTGACTTGGAAGAAAGTTTATCTTGTTGCCGCTTCCACTGGTCCCTTTCTTTATTTTTGAAGGCTAAAAGCCATCATCTTTTCACACCAATTATATTGCAACTAATATAAGATTTTACTTTAAATTAAAAATGCACCTATATGGTACATTGATGACTCTAGAGTTACCACCAAATCCTAAAAGGTCTCATATTAATTTGATTTTTAGGAGACAAGCTTTACTTCGCGATCTTAGTACTGATTTTACCCCTACTCTCTATATAATTGGATGAAAATGAAAAAATATAAAATTTATAAGAGGAATTTTAAGAATTTATATAAAATGACTAAATACAACCGGAATAAAATTTAACATAACATCGTGGTACTGTTCCTCTTATAGACATAGTCAAAGAACCATTCATTAATATTATACTTATTTTAATATAAAGATATTCTAAAAATAATATGATTACATTATCACTCTTATTGCAATTAAAATTTTAAATTAATTGAGTGAATAATTTCCTATGGAGCTTTTATAACATTTCAATATATATATAAATATATATATATATATATAATATATATATATATATAAAAATTAATAAATATCTATGTTTATATTAAAAATTTGAGTACAAATTAGAAAATTTAGATACTTATAAGGAAATATTTGAGAGAGGAGATAAAGAAGAAATTAGAAAACTTAAAGCCATGCCAAAGGAACAATTAAATCACAATATTATTTAATATTATAATTAAATTTCAATTTTATCAATTGGAATAATATTAGGTATTTAAAAAAATCAATTATATAGATTAATTAACAATTTAAATTTTATGACTAATATATACCTAAATATTGATTATTTTTTATGATAGGGAAAATAGAAATATTTTGCAATTGCTTAGAAACCACAATTATTTAATTTATTTGTTTATTAATAAGTAATTATTCACGAATAAGCAAATCACTTATTTAAAAATAATTATTTATATATCTTTAAATCAATTTAAGAGTTATCTAATGAATATTCTTTATAGTCTTTTCACTTTAAATAATATAAATATTTAGCTTATTTTAGTTATCACAAATCTTTATTTTGGAATCAAAATATTAGAATAATTTAAAACATTGAAATGAATATATATACAGAAAATTTAATGAAATTATTATTTAGACGCTTTTATTAAGAAAAATCTTATTTATCAGAAGAGGGGGGGGGGTCTAAGTCGGTGCAAAATTTTTTTTCTTCAAAAACATCAAAATCCCTAAGTCGTTGCATGATCAATTTTTGACATTATTGATATATTTTAACATCCTACCCCACATAGAAAGTATCATTATTAATTAAAATTTATGTCTCAGCTTCTGAATCGAACTCCTTCATGAAATTTCGATCATAGTACACTTATAATATTACATCAAAAATATATTTTCTCTGTGGCAGATATTTGTTTAAGTAAAATAATAAGATATTGTTTCATATTTTAATGTCTAATTAGTCAGCAAGCAAAAAATTAGGGATTAAGAACATCTTAATTATTCGCTAAACTTAATGTTGTCTGGAATAAAAAAAATCGTACACATTGATTATTGTATTTAAAAAAAGACAATTAATTGAGTCAATGGTTTTTATTTTAATTCCAGACAACATTAAGTTTAGCGAATAATTAAGATGTTCTTAATCCCTAATTTTTTTTGCTTGCTGACTAATTAGACATTAAAATATGAAACAATATCTTATTATTTTACTTAAACAAATATCTGCCACAGAGAAAATATATTTTTGTAATAATATTATAAGTGTACTATGATCGAAATTTCATGAAGGAGTTCGATTCAGAAGCTGAGACATAAATTTTAATTAATAATGATACTTTCTATGTGGGGTAGGATGTTAAAATATATCAATAATGTCAAAAATTGATCATGCACCGACTTAGGGATTTTGATGTTTTTGAGAAAAAAAATTTTGCACCGACTTAGGATTTTGAAAAATTTTTTGCACCGACTTAGACCCCCCCCCAGAAGAGTAGTAGCATTCAAAACCCCAAAACCCCTTCAGTAGGTTGATTGAGTTTTTGATTGATAAAAGGTAGCAATTAACGCATACTTATTAGGGTTTATTACGGTTTATGTAGGGGTTTATGGTTAAATATTAGTAACTTAAGCGAGTATAAGAAGCGAAATCTTTTAATATTTCACGCAAAATAAGCTAAGAGTCATGCGGAAGTTCTCAAAACTTTATCTTTTTAAGGTGATGGTATATTGCCTCTATAGTCACTTAGTTTACTTGCATGGCTTGATGATAGCTTAATAAGCAAGCTCTCTTAGATATCCATTTATCTTTTACTTATCTAAATATTGTTAAATTATTTACTCAGAATCTCTCTCCTTTACAGCTGAAGTAATCCTTTCTTGCATGGCACTTTCTATTATTTTTGCTGCTAATTCCCATATATCCTATGTAGTGTCTCCAACTCACCATTATTCTCTTACTGGGAAATATCCTGGAATGACTAACACATTTCTTAAAGCAGAAGCTTCACACTCTCTGAGCTCTGATAAATCGATAATGTATACTCTCAGAGATTGAAATTCAAGTATAATATTTTCAGGTTTTAAGTCTCTGTGAACATAACCGAGCCTGTGAAGCTCTTCAATTCCCTTTACGATCTGTTGCACAATCTATTCAATTTATCTTTGACATCTGCTGTCATATAGAAATTCTCTGTTGGTTAATTCTAGGAGAGGGAGCCTAAAAGCTACATGATCTCTTCCTAAAAGTATCGCATGTAACTAAATTAAATGCCTGCATTCTTTCTACTTTGCCTTTTAGAGAGTGTAATACTCATTTGCAAATTCCATTTAAAACTTGTCATCAGCAAGAAAGTAATTGAAAGGATAAATTTTGTATGCGTATTAATTGTCCTTGATGACTCTCTTCTCTATTTATCCTCAAGAGCGAGATAACTTTCTAAGCAAGAACCATGTCAATAAATTTTAATATTGCTATTTTCATAGCCTCTACTTTGACCATGATTTTATTGATCTCAGAGACAGGAAAGTTCTTGGCTGCTTTCTTTATTTTTATTTGCTTCTATACCTTGACCCTTAGAGACTTTGCTGGGTTTCTTGATCTCCTTTTTTTTTAGGAATCTCTTTCCTATCTCTATATGAATAAACACAAAACTTTGATTGTGCTAATTCTTTAAATGTACTTTAAGGTCTCTTGTATGAAAATAGGGCTTCTCACAGAATTCACAGATATACTATCCATCCTTTTTTTAATGCTTGAGATATAACCTGGGCATATCGTTGTGAATGTCTCTCAAGTGTCTATTATAAGTTGATTTATAGAGGAAAACATTATTGCAGTCTTTGCATTGATACTCAACTTTGGCTGGTAAAATTTAATGGTCATTGAGGGTTATTTTACCTCCTCCACTAATTGCTCTTTCTCTTCAATAACTTCCTTTTGAATATCAAATGTACAGGAGTCAAAGTTGTCATAAGTAGGCTCCCACTGAGTCTAAGCATCTCTAGTCTCTGCTTTTTTTTGGTTTCTGGAATGGTAATTTTTATTGGCTTGATCCAACTAATGCCGCTCTTCTTCAGAAGTTAGCGCAAATTTTAGTTAGATTATAGATTTTATTATAATAATGATAAAATACAGCCAGGTATACTACAATAAAAGAGTTCAAGACACTTTGATAAATTCTTTGCTGAGAGGTGAGAAATATAAAGCATCATAAAAGACTGTAAGTTTACATATTTTATGAGAATATTTTACATTTTAGTAAATTATAATGCTCCAAAAGAAGTTTTGTTTCTCTAGGAGGTCCTCCTAAAATAATTAAACAATATTATGAGCAATTTAATGGAGAAGATTTGATAAAAATGGAAGTCATACTGTGAAACTTGGAGCAAGTTTTGCAATGCTTCTCTGCATATCTTTTTAAGGTTTACCTCCAGTAGTCCTCCCTATTTAGTAGTAAGATTTCAATAAACTTATAAGGGATATCAATAATTTTAAATTTCATTAACATTACTAGAAAGAGGCAACAAGATGAAGTCAATGAATGATGCAATGAAGAGAATTTAATCTCAAGAATTAATTGTAAAATTTTGAAGTAAAGAAAACCTATACAGATACTTGGTTTGGCAAGGTAAGTTTTCATCCTAAACTAAGATATTAACAATAGTTAGATTGTTCTTGCCAACCAAGGATGGGACTAAAATCTCATTCTTAAAAGGATTATTTAGTGAAGAGAAAAAAGCCTTTAAGACTAATGTAATTAAGATGATTGAGATTCCAAACTACACAGAAATCTTAGTGACAGACCTCTATGATGATGCGATGATTGATCCAGATGTTGCTTTATATCTTCCTTCAAAGTTACAACTCTCCAATAAGTTACTAGAGAGGAATTTCTTCTTTGGCGTTCTTGGAACTTTGAAACCTGAGTACTTAAATGAAGTTATTTAAGAAGCTCACAAAAAACGATACAGCATCTCTCCTGAAGAAACATAGAAGCAGGGAATTAAAATCAGTTACACGTTGGTCTCGGATCTGCAGAAGCATCCATTCATCTCAAGTAAGCATAGTCTTCTAACTTTATAGAAAAACCTGGCACTGCCATATACTTGATGAAAGAGCGCAGCTATTAAACAGATAGAGAAAAAAAAGTCCCAAGTAAAACATGAATTGAGTTAGAGACTCTTCAAAGATTTCTAAAAGCCTGACGAGATGAACATAGATGCAGGAGCTGGCACCAAGAGTAGAAACATAGGCCCAAGCAAGCCTTAAGAGGAAGAAAAGAAAGAGAAGCCAAATCCCTTTATGGGTAAATTTAATATGTGAACTTATTCATTCGTTTAAATCTTAAACTTATTAATATAGACAAAATCTCCCTTCTCTTGCGCATACTTTAGCTTTATCATTGCTGACTCTTATAGCAGCACTCTTTTTAAAAACTACTGTATCTATCTTTAAATCATGCATCAAATGGTAGAGCAGAAGTTTCTTGTAGTTCAATAGGCCCCAATATAACTCAATTCTATTTAATTGAGGACTGTGTGGAACATTAAATACAGGTGTTATGTTCAGCCTTTCATACTCCTTCCTTGAGTCTTTAGTTTTATGAACTGACAAGTTATTAACAAGCAAATAATTTCTTAGCAAGCGTACTTATCCCTGAGTTATTGCAAGAACTTTATACATTACTCAGTCTTTATTGAGCATGGGTGAATAACATATGTCTCTAAGCCATTATCTTCACTGATTCCTCCAAGAATAGCCTAAGTTTGAATCTTAATTTTTTAATCATAAACTTCAATATTGCTGTACCTATTATACCAAGACTTTGATATAAAGGTATTGAATTTAAATACAGCTTCATCAGCGTGGATAAACTTAATGCCATGTTATTAAGCCCACTGTATTAAATCATATATATATATATATATAATTTAAATTTGTCTTATAAAACGGAACATTAAAGTCGATTATTCTCTTAATGCGATTGATTGTCTTGTAAGATATTCCATTCTTTTTAAAAAATGTTAGCTATGGATTAAGCAGAGATTTGAAGCTCAGGAAACTGTCGATGAAACATCACATTTCTTTAGGCGAGAAAGAAATGAGCCCAGTATTTCAAAGTCTTATCATTCATAATTTATAATAAGAATTTGATAAATTAAAATTAATAATTAAAACTCAAAATGGAAAACTATAAAGACGAAGATGGAGCAGTATGGCAATCAAAATAATTTTGTAAGTTACATTTTAAATATTTGGATATATTTAATACTCTTTCAGCAACACTACAGAGCTGTAAAGGGGAAAGAATAAGACTTCAGCAAAGACCTCAAAGAAACGGAAAGGGGTAGTTGATTCATGCTGACGGAGATTAAATGAAAGAATAACAAAGCTGTTCTGATTTTTCCATTTTATATTTTTTTAAAATGTATTCATATTATTATTAATCTTATTTTTAATATCTTGTATTTTTCTAAATTATTTTGCATAATTGATGATAATTAATGTGATGCTGCTAAAAATTTAAAGGTCTTTTTGGCTTAGAATTAAGTTGCTATCTCTTTAAATTAAATGCTAATAGGCAATGAGACCTAACAATAGCAGGAGATTTGTGAAGCTGTCGAGCGATAGACGTGTAACTAAGAATAGTTTTGAGTTAGTCACAATATTTATCACATCTATATTGTAACATAAGCAGTAAATCTATATTCTCACTATCTTAAACTGACCCTAAACCTCGCATTTATTCGCTTAAATTACTAATATTTAAACCATAAACTCTAATAAAATTCTAATAAAGCATGCGTTAATTGCTACCTTTTATCAATAAAAAACTCAATCAAACTCCTGAAGGGTTTTGGGGTTTTTATTGTAAGAATTGCAAAACTATTTCTCCAAAATCTAAGATTTGGTAAAGCAGAAATAGCTTGGCTTTAAATAGTAAAAGGATACAGTATCTATATTTTGAATGAATAAAGTTTAGTGGGAAAAATCTTTAATAAAGAGTAATATATACGAGGATATTGAAAAATTCAATGTTTTACATCATTAATGCCAGTTTTTTAAAATATATTTACAGTTATATTCTATTAATTTTTGAATAAAATCGGATAACATTTGTTTATATTTTAATTAAAATATAAACAAAAGAATATTTATGCTAAATATGTATTTGCTATTTGAAGACCCAATATAAATTTATGGATTATAAAAATCAAAATTTTTTTTATTCTATTAAAATTTGGTTTTACGCCTCATTAATAATTTGCTCTAAGAATTGAATGTATTTCATTCTTCCCAATTTTTATTTGATTTTAGCAATATTGTCTAAATATAAATTATTTCGCAGCCTTTATTAAATGATAATTAATTTATTGGATTAGTGTTTAAAATGGATACTTAAATTTACTTAAAATAATAAATAAATTTTCAAAATTGCAATATTGACATCGGCTTATTAAGCTAAATAATTTAAAAACTAAAATTCAATAACAACTTTATCTTTTTTAATTAATATACAAAGATTAAAATATATAATTTTTTATATAAGCTTTTTTATTTATTTTATCGATAAATTATAATAAATTAATAAAACCAAAATGATAATAATCCTTCAAAAATTATGAGTTTTCATAAATTTGTAATTAATAAATAAATTAATTTATGATAAACTTAATAATTGGATGGAATTTATCTATATGAAGTCTGTAAAGTGAAAATAATATAATCTTATAAAAATAAGTCTTTTTTAATTTTTCAAATTTGCTTTAGTTGCCAATCGAAATACACATTCAATTCTAAAACATAAAATATATAAAATAAATAAACCTTCCTTAAATTTATAAGTAAATTTTGATTCTTTATAGAAAAATAATGATACGACAGCAGTAAAGTTTACCTAATTTTGAATTCTCTAACTCATGAGCCCAAGATTGTCCAATTCGATCAACTTAAACTGCCACTAATTTATTTATATTAAATTTGATTTTAATTAATCTCCCAATTCAATGATATTTTTATTTGAGATATTAAAATAGAAACATTATTTGAATTATATATTATTTTTACTTTTATTCTGAATTAAATTAAATTTCAAAATATGATAATTATTTTAAAAGCATGGCTTCATACAAGGAATAATGAAAAATCCAAAATTATTTATATATTTAAATTAAAACCCATTTATTCAAAAATATAGAGGTTTTTACATACTTATGGGTATTTAATGAAATTAGAAAAACGTAAAATATAATTCGGTAACTCTTTGCTTTATACCCTTAAATGCTATACTATGATATAAGCAACTCTCTGTGATCGAAATGATCATAGTTAGTTTCTATTTAATCTTAAAATAATAATTTCTTTTACTAATAATTCGTAATTTAATTGATTCTTGAATTAAAAAAATAACATCGAAAATCAGAAACTTGATTGTGCATTTTTAAGGCAATAAATTATCGTGATATTGGTTTAAATTATAGCATTCGATTAATTAATTTTTTTGGCATTACTCACAAACAAGATTTTAATTTCCAATTATAATTTTTTTAGATATAAAAAACATCTTTTAGAGATTTACTGACACCCAACCTTTTGGATATTTTTAATTTAACCTAGTAGGAAGACTTTTAATAGGTTTGAAATTTAACCACACAAATAGTCTGCTTATTAAGATAGCTTTGACACAAAAAATTAATAAATAATAAAGCAGAGAAGACATTTAAGGCTAGTATAGATACTAGTGACCACATCAATCTATCCTATAATAATTTAATTTTGCTGAAAAATAAATATAGAAAATAAAATTCGACTTTAAAATATGCATTTTCTAAGAAATATTACAGCAAACTGTCAATTTAATTAGAAAAGAGTTATAATTTACTGCATGCATTATATTTTAAATAATCTTTGAATTCAAGGATTTGTATTACTATTATCATTATTACATTAGAGAATTTTAAATCCAAATAAATTCATCATCAGTCAAGACATTTTTATATTTCTTGTGAATAAAATGCTTGAAAATTCTACAGATTCTCTCAACGACTAAGAGTTATTAATTATAATCATTGGAAAATAAATTATTATTATATTTATAATTATATAACATTAAAATTTTTATAGAAACTATTTCTTGTTTTATAATTTTCAATTAAGAATAAACTTGCTTCAAATTCAAGAGCTCTTAGCTCTGCCTCTATCTCAATATAGATAACTTATGGCTTCTTCGTTGGGCAAAAATTGAGCAATGACTATCTAGTTCCTAGAAAAGCAACTTTCCGATTTAAGTTGATCGCCTTGCTTAAATAAAAATTAACTTTCTATTATAAAGCTCTTAAAACTTCTCTAGCTATAGTTATACAATTCAGGAGTTGTTACTGCATTAAGAATGGTTAGATTTCAGCTTAAGACATCATATTTATAATCACATATAGCTAAATTTTTTCTAATTTCACCCATAATGATTTTAATTGTGATATAAGTAGAGAAAAATTAAGGTTGGTACTAGTTCTAATTAAGTTTTGAAATAGAAAGGAGCTTTTCCATTAAAACTTCATTAGTTTAAAACTAGGTACCAATTAAGTTTTGGTAATCTTAAATTGATTGGTACCAATTAAAATAACGAATCTATTAGAGTACTAATTAAATTTAAACAAACTTAGAACTAATTTGATGGAACTAAATTGATAAAAATGGATCTCCAGCTCTGAAGTTTGTTACAGTTTTTGCAAAACTATGTCCACGTATCTTTGCAGGGTTGACTTCCTATAAGATGTCCATATTTAATAGTAAGATATAATAAATAGGAACCAGATATCATTCAATTATAATATATAATAAAGTTTAATTCATTAATAGGAAATTTATCAAACTTGGAATAAAACCCCAAAGCTCTTTCAGTAGTTTATTGATAAAAGGTAGCAATTATTGAAGGAATACATTTGATTTGGGAAAATTAATAAAAATTAATTAATTAATTATTTAAATTCCTGGCAGTTAACCTTCTGGAAACCCTGACAATATGATACTTGTTCGATAGAGAATTTAAAATTAGCTGGACTTTCCTATTGGCGGTACCCCACTATCGCATCCCTGAAGCGAGATAAATCGACTTTAATTATGGCAAGAAAATCAACTAAACAAATCAACAAAAATTAAAGTTGAGTTATCTCGCTTTAGGGATGCGATAGAGGGGTACCGCCAATAGTAAAGTCCAGCTGATTTTAAATTCTCTATCGAACAAGTACCATATTTTCAGGGTTCCAGAAGGTTAACTGCCACGAATTTAAATAATTAATTAATTAATTTTTATTAATTTTCCCAAATCAAATGTATTCCTACAATAGCGTATACTTTATTAGGGTTTATGGTTTATATATTAGTAACTTAAGCGAGTATAAGAAGTGAAATCTTTTAATATTTCAAGCAAACATAAGCTAAGAGTCATGCGGAAGTTCTCAGAACTTTATCTTTTTAAGGTGATGGTATATTGCCTCTATAGTCACTTAGTTTACTTGCATGGCTTGATGATAGCTTAATAAGCAAGCTCTCTTAGATATCCATTTATCTTTTACTTATCTAAATATTGTTAAATTATTTACTCAGAATCTCTCTCCTTTACAGCTGAAGTAATCCTTTCTTGCATGGCACTTTCTATTATTTTTGCTGCTAATTCCCATATATCCTATGTAGTGTCTCCAACTCACCATTATTCTCTCACTGGGAAATATCCTGGAGTGGCTAATACATTACCTAAAGCAGAAGCTTGCAATCATAATTTATAATAAGAAAAATGTAATTAATGAATAATAATTAATAAATAAATAAAGAAACTTAAGATGGTGTTCCTGGAGCAGCTTGTCATTCACAAAAATTTGTAAGTTACAAATAACATATCTAAATTTTGTTTATTTCAGTAATACTTATCAGCAGGAGTGGCGATGTCAATAGAATAAGACCTCAAGAGACACTGGGAAAAAATGGGAACAACTAAGTAGGTGTGACCAGATGGAGCGAAGTATGAAGGATATTGAAAAGATGACCCAGCTGTTTCTCGATTCCATTTCTGTAATTGTCTATAATAATACTTATTATTAAAACTCGTTTTCATTTTAAATTATAAAATCCACTTATTATTTATAAATCTCTGAGCTCTGTAGAAAAAATAATATAAACTCTCACAGGCTAAAAAATCAACTTTATAATTTCAGACTTCAAGTCTTTGTTAACTACCCAAGTTTGTAAAGCTCTAATGTTCCCTTTTATATCTGTTGCACTATCCAATTTATATTTAGAAGTCATTCATTTCGAGCATGGAAGCCTTAGAGCTATATTTTCTCTTCCAAGTAAAATAGCATCTAGCTATAATTTAAGTCTACACTCATTCAAAACCCCGAAACCCCTTAATGAGGTTTATAAGTGCTTTGATTTGTAGGGAATTTGTTAAGGGTTGGGATTATTAATTAAATGCGAGACTAAAATTACAAGCTTTTGGGGTATATTTATGATGAAAAGTATATAGATTTAGTGTTTAAACTGCGTTATGGATGTGATATGTATAGTGAATAAGTCAAACTAATACTGAACTATAAGTCTATTGCACTGCTCTTAAAGCGTAGTCCATCAACTGTTCGATCCCACTCTCTTATAGCAGTATAACTAAAGCAATAATAGCTGAATTCTATGCCTAAGAGGAAGTCAAAGTTTCTATAAAAGCATATTGACTATCTTATTAATGAAAAAACTTTGAATTATTGGGCTCACTTCTCTCTCGACTAACGAGCTATTATGTTTCACAGCCAATTCCCTGAGTTGAACATCTCTGCATAATCTGTTGCAAAAATTTATAAATGAAACGGTATCTCTTACAAAAGTGTAAATCGTATCAAGAGAGTAATTGATTTCACTCTGCCATTTTACAACAACAACTTAAATTATATTAATAATTAAATTCAGAGAGCCTAATAGAATAATATTAAGTTTATTTATGCTGACGAGGCTTTGTTTACATTCAACACTTTCATCAGAAGTCTTGGTATAATAGGCATAGCAACATAGAAGTATATGACTAGAAAGTCAAGGTATAAAAAATGGCAATTCTTGGAGGAATCAGTAAGTGAGGATACTGGTGTAGATTTATGTTATTCATCCTCGCTCTATTAAGACAGAGTAGTATATTAAGTTCTTAGAACAGCTGAGAGAGAAGTACCCTGAATAAGATATTATACTGTTTGTTGATAATCTTTCTGTTCATAAGACTAAAGAAACAAAGAAGAGTTACGAACATCTTAGAATAACTCTAGTTTTCAATGTACCTTACAGTTAATGGAATTGAATTCTGCTGGGTATACTAAAAGGTCATTATAAGAAACTGCTGCTATACCACCTGATGCATGACCTACCTATTGATACAGTCGATTTTATAAAAAGTTCAGCTAAGAGAGTTGATAATTAGTTGGCATAAAAGTGTGCTAAAGAAGGGAGAGTGAATGTATATAAATAAGTTTTAGAGTTAAGTTAATAAATATTTAAGTCACATTTAAAACTCTTTCGTGAGAGCTGGCTTCTCTTTCTTTTCTTCTACTTCTTGCTTCCCTCCTCCAAGGTTTCATCTCTTGCTGCCAGCTCCAGCATCTATGTTCATTGACTCTGGCGGCTAAATATTTGAATAAAGTCTCTTGCTAACTTCATACTTCGTCTGCGATTTCTCTCTCTGTGAAGCTTGCTCTATTCCTTCATAAAAAAGATGCCAGTAACAGATTTTTCTAAAGAGTTAAGATACAAATCTTACTTGAAATATAAGGGTGCTTCTGCAGCTCTGATAGCCAGCTCTCACTTATCTTAATCCCTTGTTTGTCCTTATCTTCTGAAGAGATACTGTACCTTTTCTTAAGAGATTCTTGAATAATTTCTTTCAAGTAATAACCTTTAATAGTCGCAAGTATGCCAAAGAAATAACTTCATTCAGGTAGTTTATTTGACAACTGCTTCTTAATAGGCAGGTACAGCGAAACCTCTGGGTCATTCAAAGCATCATCATATAAGTTAGTCACAGAGATTTCTGGATAGTTTGGAATCTCTGCAAACTTAACATCTTAAGTTTTCAAAGCTTTCTTCTCTTCGCAGAGTATGGCTCTTAGAAATGAAATTTTAGAACCTTCCATCGTTGGCAAGAACAAACCAACTACATAGTCAAGATAAGTTACTATGAATTCATAACCTTGCTGCACCAGGTAGCGGTGCAAATCCTCCTTGCTTCTAAATCTCTGAATCAATTCTTGTGCTTGCACTCTTTTCATTGCAACATTCATTGACTCCATCTTGTTTACAGATCTAAAAAATGATATTCAAATTTAAGATTATTGATTTCAATTATTTACCTCTGTAAAACTTACTATTAAATATGGGCATCCTATAGGAGGTCAACCTCTTAGAAGGATATGGAGAAAGTTTTGAGAACTAGTTTTAAACTTAAGAGATTGATATCAATTTCTACTGTTATAGTTCCATATTTTAAATTTAAATTGGCACGTACTTAATTAGGAGCAGCTCCTAAATTGATACGTTCTATAATCAACTTATTATTGAAAGTAAAAATGGTTACTTCCTCACCCATATTTAAAGCTGGTTCGTCTCTTAACACTGATAATTCTTCTCTAATACTCTAAGAACTTCCCTTGAAACTTGTAGGCTTGCAAAGCTCTCATATAAGCTCTCAGTTATAGAGGCAGTTTTATAATTTTAATTCAAATTTAAATATGAGAGCTAACATTTTAAGAAAAACAACAGCACTTCCATCAAACTAAACAAGACTTACCTTTGGCAGCAATAAAAAGTGTAATAGCTGTGAGATGAACTCTCATAAAGAACTACCAGAGCTATCACTTGAGGTCTCTGTTATTAAAAAAAAAAATTAATAATAGAAAATAAATGGCAAACAAATGTCTAGGAGACAGAGAGGAGGAGAAAGGTATTAATGAAATTCCTATACAAACTGAAGAAGCAGAAGTATACTTTTGTGAGCTGAGAGAGAGAGACTTCGCTCATAAATCAAGCTGGTACAGACAAAAGAAAGAGCATAGAGAAGCCAAGCCCACTGTATACTTAAAGCATGATAAAATAGATGGAAAGTATGAATGCTTTGAGTGCCATAAGCAATACACTCATACAAGAGACTTGAAGAAGCATCTATTAAAAGCTCACAAGAAAGATATAGAAGTTGAGAATCATGAAGTTGAGCTGAAGCTACTCAACAAAAGAAAAGCGAGGGAATATTCGTAGTGCCTGAATAAGCAAGAGAGTTAGAGTACGTTAGGAAGGCACGCAACCAACTGACCTATGAAATAACAAAAATTATGATCAAGATACAATACAAGAAAATACCGGTTCTTGCTTAAATTGACCTAGATTCTCTTTAAAACTACCTAATATTAGAAGACTCCTTTGATAAAAAAGTTATCAATGATCATCAATACGCATACAAGGTGTATCCCTTCAACTATCTCTTAAGTGATGATAAATATTAGATGGAGTTTACAAATGAGTATCAAGTACTCACTCAAGCAAAGTTTAAAGAGTATAGTTACTTAATCAAGCTAGATGCTGTTCTCCTTGCCAAGGATCATGTTGCTTTCAGACTCCCACTCTATGAAATGACCCTCAGAGATTTTATTACTGATCAAAGGAATCATAAGTAGCTTGCTTCGATAGCAACTAAAACCTTACAAGGTATAAAAGAGCTACATAAGTTAGGCTTTGTTCATAGAGATTTGAAACCTGAGAATATTATGATAAACTTCTCGTAAGAGTGACAATTATTGACTTCAACAGAGCATTAAGGGTAGAAGTATCAAGGCTAGGAAGTGTTATGGGAACTCCAGGCATTATCCTGAAAGAGAAGACTGGAGAGATAGAGACTATCAATGAGATGTGTGGGCTTTAGCAGCAATAAAAATAGAGTGCGATATGCCTCGGAATGATTACTACTCTACAAGGTGTGAGAAAGATGATAAGTAAAGATCAAGTAATTTATAGACAAAACCAGAGTATCTCAATCATTAAAATAAATGGCAGAATCAATAATCTTAAAACCAAACTCTAGATCAGACATAACATTAGAGAAGATAGAGTTGTGGTTAAGTAAAATAAACTTCAGACCTCTCCCACATGATCCAAAATGCATTTTGAGTGATAAATTAAATACATTTACTATAAATTTCACATTAAAACCTATTAATAACCCCAACCCCTAACAAATTCCCTACAAATCAAAGCACTTATAAACCTCATTAAGGGGTTTTGGGGTTTTGATTAAGAGAAGTTATTTTATTGGAATAAGTTTAAATATTAACTTTATATTAATCTAATCAAACTTTTAATTTCATTTCGAACATCTATTCTAAAAATTCTCAATGATAAATAGTAATACATATTTAGAGCAAGAGTCGATAATGCAAACAGATATAGAAATTAATATAATTAAATTGAATTTTATTTATTTGCAAATTTTTAAATGCAGGATTTCAATAAACTTTCTTACCAGACTTCAACTTTACCTCTAGATTAGCCGCATTCTTTTAAAATAAAACATAATATCACCAATTGTATAGTATAAAAAAAATTATTTCAAATAATTTAAAAGAAATTCTTATCTGCAAAGGTCATAGTAATAATAGTAGTCTCAGCAATTCATAAATTATCCTACTTTTGCTTAAAGTGCAAAGACTCTGCCGAGGAGATAAGATAGTGAAGATTACTCAATTTACGGCATTAGCAATAAAATTATTTAATAATTTTAACCCCAAAACCCCATAATCATATTTTATAAATGTTTAGCAACACAAACTACTTCGCAAACATGACCAAGCATTAATAAAATCCAATTTAGGTACAAATGATGAAAATAAATAGTAAAATATTCAAATAAAAATAACAAAATAATTTATCATCTAGCAGTTACAGCTATAATAGTCAAAGCAGAGGTAGCAACATGAGAGATGTTTATTTAATTTATTCGAATAAAAATGCTTCGAACAGCAAAAATAATATCAGTCGAAGTGATAATAGTAAATTTCAGGAGTAAAATTCTGCTACTTCAATTCAACCTAATAACTCTAATTCATTACAATTAAGTTTTTGTTTAATAGTTAATAGGAAATAAGATTAAATGATATATGTGGCATAATTGAAAAGTAAAATTAATTATAGAAAATATGGAATATATTGCTATTAATAAATTACAATTAAGTTCGAATCCATTCATGAGGGACGAATATAGTGGTATCAATTAGAAGAATTCAGAATAAAATCCAATAAATAATCTTAAATCAGTATAAGTTAATACAGGCATAGACATAAAAAGTGAAAGAGAAAGCACCGATCACATTAAAAGTCATTTTGATTTACCGAATCCAATGCTTACTCAATAAGATTTATTTTTATTCTAGAGTAATTAAATTTAAATAAATGGGAATCATAATTCACAATATTCTCAATAAGATTAAATTTATCCATCTTTTATTATTAAAAGATCACATTAAAAGAGGGAGAACTTTAGAAGATTAATAGCTAAAATCATAAACTTAAAGCTCTTCTACTAATCATAAAAAGAGAAACGTCCTTGTTGTCAAGAAAGAATCAATAAATCGCTAAAATTCCTTCTCTAGGAGCCCTACAAATGCTGGGAGTAGATAACTCGGCCCAATGAAAATTTCCGACTTAAACAACTTTCATGAAGTGTCGCTGGGATCTCCATATCAATCTCCGATGGCAACTGATCATGATTAGTTCAATTATCAATTTATGAGCACTGATGTTAAGAGCTAAGCTACTGCTAACTCGAAATATCATGAAGGTTTAAATTTAAATTCAAGCTCCAAATGTAAATATTATTGAAAGTTGTTTAATATGAATAATTTATAACTAATTTTTAAATTAATATTCATTATTCATTAAGATTTTCTTGTTTTATAAATTCTTACCATAACTTTTTAATAAGATGAAAATAATATTTTTTTTTAATTTTTAAGAAAATCCCTCACTCTTTAAATACAAAGGACTTTTCGTCAATCATAAAAATTAATTTTTCTATATAGTTTAATAAGAGTTAAATTGATTTCTTAACTACTAATAATCCAAGAAATAGCTTGGATTCAAATATTATAGAGATTCAAAGTATTTTAGCTAAAATAGCATAATTTATCCCATTTAAATCTAGAAACTGCTAATTCTACAGCAGCTAAAACTCAAAGTCATTAACAAAAATCACAAAATTAAAACTCAATGATTATAAGAAACACCGTCGGGGAACTTAAGAGAGACTAAAACAGTATCTTTTATTTCGATAGCAATTTGATGAAGAGTTCAGGGCCAATGATCTAACAATAAAGATAAATTGAGCACATACAATTCAACACCTAAAATCAGAAAAGAGAGATCATTAGATAAATTAAGAAATTTGAAGGTAATGGAAGAAACAGTCTTACTTCTAACTATTAGCAGTTTATAAGTATATCGGGTCTTTTTTTCATATTTGCAATTTATTTAATATTCAAAAGTCTGATATCAAGTCACAATCACTTTTAAGCAAAACTTTTGACAAAGATCCAGCTTTAAAAAAGGAAAAAACTCCATAATCTTTCGATTTTGACTAAAAATTAAACATAAAGTTCAATGAAAATTAAATCATTAGAGAAAGTTTAATAAGCGATTAACTTAATTAGTCTTCAGAGAGTGACGATGATGATTTGGAGAGGTAATCTTCAAATAATGCTCTAAGCATAGAAAATTTAGCAATTTCAAGCGCTTAGAGGAAAATTATAATCTAGTAGAACAAGGTTAACTTCAAAAAAGCTTCTTCCATTGATGAGATAGGAATTAAAGATTCAGATGATGATGAGTAAAAAAGTAAAAGTTTAAGAAGCAACTAATTTGATGATCTTATTTTACCCAGCTAAAGTAATGGTATTTATAGAGTGAGAAAGTCTTTATTAAACCCTGATCAAAGCAAACTTGAGTTTGATAGACTCCTATAATCATCAAATTTAGGTATCTTCTCACAAAGTCCTGAGTGCTTGAGGAGATAGAGAAGTGACAATTTTATCGGTGTTTAGTAATTTAACAAGAAATCCTAGCTGAATTATGAAAGAAGTTAAAATCATTTGTCTTTAAACACCTAAAATAAACTTGAAGTTCCAAAGGTTCTTAAAGCTATACCTAGCT